>CATIWF010061933.1:0-43482 GCA_949630135.1 Balakata baccata
AAGGAATGGAGTCAAAACACAGAATCAGTATCCAAGATATCCTTGAGTACCTCAAGTCTAAGGATACATGCACCATTGCTATGATGAGACTATCATTGACATTTGAATAGATAATCCATATGATTGTCTCATAGCAGGTCATGCAATATACTTGACTACTCTTAGCAAGCATCCACATGTTAACGTTGAACATCTCATGCTCTCAGCTTATGAGATCTACTGCTTGATCTAATCAAGGAATATAACATGTGTTAGTCTATCCGGATCAACAATGTCCCGTCTTGTTAATCCTATGATTAGGGATAATTTAGATACAAATATAATTACACATGATAGGAATCTCATTATCATGATCTCATCATGATTTCCTTCATACTATGATTCATATCATGAACTTTCATTAATCAATTTAAAATCTATATCAATTCATATGCAAATGAATACTAATATAATGAAAGAATATCTTTATGAATGTGTACACTAAGTGCTTAAGACGATTGCCTTTTGGGCACATCTCTAACAACTGGTACTCCTAATCTTTGTCTTTGTGCAGATGTTGATTAACGTCCATTTCATTGTTTCCAACTCCAAGACTTTCATCCCTCCATAAACATTTAATTATAATACAGCAAAAATAAGGGCTGTAGCAGCAGCCCATCTAGCTTAGTTGGTACAGAACCTTGTGGTCGTGGGATCAAGCCCCACGATGGGCGCTATGTTTTCAGACATAAGATTCTTTTCTTTCCTTTTTCATGTATAGTAATTTTTTTTGTTTGTCATTTACTTATTTGCAATTGAATGCTATGTTTAATCGAGGAATTTTAAATAAAAAAATTTGAAAAAATCATTAGATTTATATTAAATTCAACTATTTAAAAAATGTTAAAATCTATGAAATTTTTTCATCCACTAAATGAAGGATTTGATTTTCGATCTCTTACGTGAGAAAGTTTAAAATTCATGAATTTTGTTTAATAAAATATTGTTGTTAGATTTTTTTATTACAATATTATATCTAATAAATTAATAATATTTCAAAACTATCATTAATTCAAAAAATATATTTTTCTTTTAGTTTTAACTAATTGCTTTAACTTTATTATTATTATTATTATTATTATTATTATTAACATGTATTAGATTATTAGTAAAACACATTTTTTAGCAATGTAATTAAACATTATAGCATATAATAACTTTATTTTTTTTATCTTTCAACTCTTAAAACAACCAATTTTATTTTTAAAATCTTTAAGTATATAATTTAATTGATTGTATATACTTAATCAATAATAAATTAGTAATATTTAATAAAGGGTAAAAAAGAAAATTAATTGTTAAATTAATTGATTGTAGCCATTGAACTAAATATAAGTGTGAAGGTAATTATACTATCAATCAATGGATTTTATCAATGGATTTTATAGTTAAACCAGATGTTGAAATTCTTATAATCCATAGATTGGAAAATCCATTAATTTAAAATTCTTTAATTCAAATGGAGCCCGAGTAATTAATAACTTCTATTAGAGCATTTCATCAATACTCTTAGAGCCGGTTTGACATTACGTTTAAAAAAAATATTTTAAAAAAAAATTGTATTTTTAATTTTATTTGAATTTTGAAAGCTGCTTTTAAGTATAAGCATATAAATATATGGTTTTTTTTCTAAGAATAACTTGAAAAAAGCAATTTATATAAAATTTAAAAAATTAGTCAATTAAATAAAAAAATACAAAATTTGCTTTTGGGATACTCAAAAGCAATTTCAAGTACTCCCTTAATATCTATTTCTATTATATTATAAACAATTCACTTTTTATTTTTATTTGTCTTAAGAACTATAAACACTTTAATAATACTATTTATTTTAATTTTTTATTAATAAAATTCTTTAGAAAATAAAGAGATAGAATAAAAGATAATAAAAAGAAATAAAAAAGAATAAGAAAATAGATAAAACGACATTTAAGAGCCAACTCTCATTCTTATATTTGAGGAGAGAGTGTAGCTTTTAAGGGAGAAAATAAGCCAATAAAAAAAATGAGGAGTTTGTTTGATAAAAATTTTCTTATTTTGGTTCTCTATATTTAAAGAATGCGGCAAATAGAGAAGTTATTGAAGATATGTTATTGGCAAAATCTCTTATGAAATAAAATATCATTTTTTGAGGGATAAAATAGATTGTTTTCACAAGTGGGATCCTTTCCTATTCTTTTATTTGTCTTCCCAAGTGGGATCCTGTCCTTATTATTTTATAGGACATTATTTATTTGTCTATTTTCAAAGATATCTGTAAATGGTGTGAAATCTTTTTTTTTTTTGTTGATAAATTAGAAAGGCTGCCAAATATATAGCCTAAAAATAAATGGTTATTTCATCTTATTTTTTATCTTATATATATACCATAGAATTCACATCTCAATTTTTTTTTTAATTTTTTATACTCGCTAAATTTGTATGTCCATTGTCTATACCGTTCCTCTTAAAAAAAAAAAAAAAACTTGTATGTCAATTGTCAAAGAAATAATAATAATAATAATAATAAAAGGGAATAACAAAGTTTTAGTCTGAGATGGCAACAAAGACAAAGGTTGAAACTTTGAAAGCAGCTTTTCAGACCAACCAATATGGGATCGCAGAAGGAGTTAACACTCTCACGTACAGATTCATGACATAAAATCTGAAAAATCATGCACTGACAAATATTATCCTTTCTTATTTACCACAAAAAATTATATTGAAATACTAGCATTTCTTACAGAGGTAAATATTAAAAGAAAATAAAATAAAAAATGCCAAAGGCAGATCCAAGAGAGAAAAAGAAAGAATTAACATTATTGGTGATGGGGAATGCGAAAAGGTGAAGGAATCTTCCCTGCAACACATGCATTGCAACAATCCGTTATACAATCTCTTTCCATTGTCAGTTTTCTTCACAATAATATCTTCTCAATTTGTACATCAACTAGAAGTTTCGTAACTTTTTTCTTTCTTTTTTTTTTTTTCGAAATTAAATGCCAGTACCAAAATATATAATTAATTAATTTCCTTCTCTTATCTTTGAATATTCATGAACTATATTTGCAAAAGTTTTATAGTTAAACAGATTGAATTATTGGTAATCATAAAAAATGGTGAGCTAATAACTCTTAAGATTCAACATTAATAAATAAATTTATTATACAGGAGCTGGTGTGTTTAAAACATATTAAGCCAAGCTTTGCAAATTACAAAAATATAAGGCGAAAACTATAGAAGGATGATATATAAAGGCCAAAGAAATTTATTAGAGAAATTTTTAAATAGATTAAGTTTATTATATCATCTATATGTTAATCCAATCATATATTGATATGCATTTAATTACTTCATTTCTATTAATTTGAAGTAAATACAATATACTTAGATGTCATTTAATGATTTGGTTAGTTTATAGATAATACCATTGATTTGTCAGCTTAACAATTAATTTGTAAAATTACATTAATGAGCTAGGTGAGTCATGAATATAATTAACTATCACATAATTAAGAGCAAAATATGTAAAATTACATTAATGAGCTAGGTGAGTCATAAATATAATTAACTACATCCATTTAACTGTTTATTCTCATTAATTTGAAGTAAATGCAATATATTTATATGTCATTTAATGATTTGGTTAGTTTATAGATAATACGATTGATTTGTTAGCTTAACAATTAATTTGTAAAATTACATTAATGAGCTAGGTGAGTCCTGAATATAATTAACTATCACATAATTAAGAGCAAAATATGTATTTCAGAATTCAGTGGAAAATTATATAATGCTAATTAAAACGTAAAGCGTAATTAG
Organism: Balakata baccata; assembly: GCA_949630135.1. NCBI lineage: Eukaryota > Viridiplantae > Streptophyta > Magnoliopsida > Malpighiales > Euphorbiaceae > Balakata > Balakata baccata. Next base: position 3,841 of record CATIWF010061933.1, read on the forward strand.
TATGAAATAATAACCATATATATATACCAGCCAATAGCAAGCATTCATGACAGACAAACACATGAACCAGTAATTTCCCATTATCTCCAAGTTCAAAAGTTCACCTTACCTTGAATAATAAACGGTGACAGATAATGAAGAGAAGTAAAGAACAACGTTAAAAGGAGAAAATGTTCACGAAATATATATAAACAAAGGAAATGTACATAAGCAGTGGATTGAAATTCAATGGTAATATATATGGGGAATTATAATTATATACAAGTATGGGAAATGTGCAAGATTTCATGATAGTGGGTAATTAATAAAAATAATTAAAGATTTAAAGAATAAAAGTCCTCAACTTGCCATGATCTCCCACAGCTTTCTTGAACTTCTATGCCACATCAAGAAAGAAGTTCAAGAAAGCTGTGGAAAAGCATGACTGGACTTTCCCACATTTTCTTCCTTTTGCATGTATATATAAGCTCCCCTAGTCCCCTTCTTTCTGCTTTCGTCGACCAGAACATAAATAATATACTTGAATATGCAGAATTTAATGGAGAGAAAGAGAGGATTGTGAATTAGGGGAGAAAGACAAGGGAATTAGGGCTGAAGAAGCGATAAAAGAGAGACAGAATAAGAAAGGACCACTGTACCAAGCTATCCATATATAGCGGTAGCATATCATCTACATCATAAAATTATATATATATTGATGATAAGCGAGGATGGGTTTAATTGTAGGGTTTATTTCACAGTTAATTATTTACGTGGACAATATCAAAGCAACATGCTTGTGAGTTGTGACTGGCTAGCAGTAGTGTCAAAATGGCTCATGACACCTAAAACATATAAAATCGTGGGTTGATGTTGAGCTCATACAGATTCGTATCATAAACGGATTGACCTGTTTATGATTACGTCCGTTTATGATACAGTTCAAATTGTGTTGTGTCATGGATTGATATTTGAATCCGTTTAATTTTTTCATGTTCTATCGTGTCAATCCGACTCAACTAATTTATAACACACGTAAATTTATTGAAATATCAAGGTTAATAGTGTTATTTTACAAACAAAATTTAAATATTATTTTCATATTAGTCGTGTTAAATGACCCAAAAAACATAATTATTTCGAGTCAGATCTTATAACCCAAATACGATACAAAAGTTAAATATGTCATGTTCGTGTGATCCGTTTAATTTTCGTATTGTGTTTGTGTCAACCTGATTAATTAATGAATCGTGTTCGTATAGACTCTAATCATGTCACCCGAGTGGGTTGACACGGCACAAATCCAACCCGTCAACCTGTTTTGATACCCATATTAGCCGGTAAATTAGATAGATATATATGGAACAAATTAAAGATGACTCAATAAATCCAAAAGATACGAATGAATTGTTATATAACTCTTCTATTTTGAATTCAAACCTTTAAAATACAATTGCTTCAAAACTATTAAAAATTTATTTTTTTGCTCTTCGATGTCATACTCAGACCAATTACTATACTAGATGGAAAAAAAAAAAGGCTGAATAATTTTCTTTTCCTTTAAAATATATGTAAATGTTACCATCTTCAGTGAAAATAATGTAATGGGGAAAATTCTGAAAGAGTATAAAAACAACCCATATCCCTTGCAAGTGACCACTAATCCTTCCTTCCCATCATTACATTGATGGATTTATTTTATATATGCGGGAGTGCAAGGCCACCAGTACTTTTATTTGCTGTAAATTTAGATTTGGGAATTTGATCCTTCTGTTTTTGTCTATTTACCTTTCCAATTATTTTTAACTGATAATACGAAATTCAAACTATATATAAGTTTGCACATTTGGAAATCAATTAATAATTAGGTTTTTGTAGATGGCAAATTAGCTATACAGAACACACTTTGGAACAATTTGGAAATTTAGCCACTCTTAATTAGAAATTGGATTTGGAGTCTAAATGTTGGCTACAAAAAAATTTTATGATAAATTTGCCATACAATTAGGTCAAGCGGCTAAGAAATAACTCGACTGAGAAATTAAAGAAAATAACTTTTTTAGGCTTATATATGCTAAAAACGATATATATAAAAAGAGAAGTTTTTATAAATGAGAGGAAGCATTGAGTTTTGGAAAAACGCTTTTCAAAAAAAAATTATATTTTTAATTTTTTTTAGTTTTGAAAACTGTTTTTGGTATAAAAAGGTAAAAATAGATGTTTTTTTTAAAAGTAGGTTTGTAAAAAAAAGTTTATAAAAAATTAAAAAAATCAACCAATTAAATAAAACAAATTCAAAACCTGCTTTTGGAACACGCAACAACAATCTCCAAGAGTAGAAACGATAACACTTTTTTATACCATTTAAATGGTATATTCTCAATATAAAAAGTTTTTATATTTATGTATTTTTTTATTTATAAAATATCAATATTTTTATAATAAATTAAGGTACTTTATAATATATATATATATATATATATATATTAAAAGTGTATGATAAAAATTGTATAGTTTTTTTTTTGCCAAATTACATAAAAAAATCACATACTTTTATTTTCGAAAAATTACTATTTACTCTATATAGTTTGATATAATATACTAGTATCTCTCTGAGATTTGAAAAATATATGATTTGCCTCATTAAACTTGATATAATATACTAATATCTCTCTGAAATTTGAAAAATAACATAGTACCCTAGTAAAAAAGAATATTATCTTTTTCTCATGATAATATTAGTTCAATAAATCAAATATGATGGGTGTACTAGTGTAATATGTCAAAATTTCAAGGGGTAAATAATATATTTTCAAATATTACAGGATATTAGTATATTATATCAAAATATATGGGACAAATCATATATTTTTCAAATCCTATGAAGATTCTAGTATATTATGCCAAACTATATGAGACAAATAATAATTTTTCTTTTTATATCAAAATAATTGTATTCTGTATTTTTTTAACTTTTAAGTATGCATACTTTCAATTTTCTATTAAATGCAACTTTGAGAGAAATCTAATTTGATTAGATAGTGATGTGACACTCTAAACTAATTTTTATTAGATTTGATACAGCTAACATTGATGAATATTAATGTGTCATTTAGTTTTCTTCAAATAATATGACACTTTATTAAAAAAATATATATAGTTATATACAGAACTAGTCTATAACTTATAATTAACTATGTCTTTATAAATTTGAACAGAACTAGTCACGGGGTGTTTAGCTCCAAAGCTAAAAATAATCTAAATCTTCATAAATCTACGTGTTTAGCTCTAAGACAAAAATTAATCTAAATCTGCATAAATTTATGTGAATATATCTAAATGATGTAACTTTAGTATAAAAGTTGTTTACACATATCTATTTAAAATAAAAAAAAATTATAGTGCCAAATACTAAACCAAATTAAATTCTTTCCAAATCTATATTTGATGTAAAATAAAAAATATATATATTTAAAAGTTAAAAAATAAACAATAAAATTATTTAATATAAAAGTAAAAGTATAGAATTTTTTTTTATGCCAAATGGCCCTTTATATATATATATATGGAAGTCTTATAGCATCCCTCAATATGGGGTAAAACTTTTTTACCAAAATTTTGGGATTTGTATTAAAATGGTACTAAATTTTTGTTTTGTATCAATTTAGTATTATATCTAGCAGTGTTCGTGGATTGAGTTGGTGCGAGTTAGAAATAATATTTAATCCAATCTACAATTTACGGATTGAAAATTTTTTATCCAACCTAATCCACAGATATACAAAAACCAATTCAATCCATAGTTGTGGATTGAATTGGGTATATTTGCGGTTTAATTTTATATTTTTTAATAATAATATTAATAGTTCACAAACAAATATCTACAATGTCCCACAAACTTTTAATTCACTATATAAAGTATCTAATATCAAGTCATATTATAAAAATTACAATATAAATTTTCTAAAAAAAATACAACTAAAAACTATAATCAAATTACTCTATTAATATTCAATAACACAAAAAATTCAATATAAATGAAACTGCAACAGTAGAACCTATAATAACAATAAATACAGAAAATTCATATTTTTTAAAGTTTGAATTAAACATAAAAAATATATAAAATTATCATTTAGTGTGGTTGTGGCATAAAGATAAAAAGAAAGTGTGGATGTAAACGGCTATCAAAGGAAAATGAGACTACAATTGGATATTAGAATTTAAATGAGGGAAAATAAGTTTTATATATTCAATTTTTTTCTAATAATATTAAATATATTATAATTTTAATATATAAAACTATAAATAATTAATATTTAAAAATTTCAAAATAATAATCTATATTTAATAATATTAATTACATTTTTATAATGATTATATTCATAAAATATAAGAATTATGAATTTATAAATAATTTATTAATTTTCTAATTATACAATATATTTTTATATAAATAAACATAAATTTACTTTTAATTTTTTTAATAAGATAATAATAAATGTAAAGATATATATGATAGATTAGAATTTAGAGAAAATTATAATTTTAAAATTGTATTATGAATATAAAAAATTAGTATAAATAAAAAAAAAATATATATATATATATATGCGGATTGTAGATCAGTTTACAGATTTAAATATAAAAAATTCAATCAAATCTATAAAATGCGGTTTGAAAAAAATACAAATTAACCCAATTTGCTATATTTTTTAAATCACGGGTTGGTTAAAATTGGTTTGGTTTAGGTGGGTTGGACGGATTGTGAACACCCCTAACTATATCTTTGTAATTTTGTTTCAAAATAATATTTATAGTAGAATTCATCTGACGTGAATATCAGAGATACACATATCATACCACATCACATACTATTTCAGATAAAAAAAATATAATATATTTTAGTTTTTAGACATATAAATTAGTAATATATAATATTTTTATCTGAAGTGATATATAATGTGACATAATACGTGTATTTTTGGTATCTATTTCAAATAAATTTTACCATAAATATTTTTTTAAAACAAAATTATAAAATATAATACTAAATTAATACAAATAAAAATTTTATACTATTTTAATACAATTACCAAATTTTTCATACAAAAAAATTTATTTTACCCCCTCAACATGCAAATAATAGAATTGCAAATTTCCAGACAGGCTGTTAAAATATTTTTGTCCCTGTTAATAAAATAATCATCACTATCTCAACAGAAACAAAGAAAGCAGACAAAAAGAAATGGTGAATAGTGAGACATGAATCTCTATACTCACGATCTTTCTCTGTTCGATTTCGCTAATTTCTCTGATCCCATCGTTGATCCCCTGTCTGTCTCTCATCACCATCATCCCCACCGTTCTTTTTCACCTTCAGAGTCTTCGTTCAATGACAATCGTGATGAAGGAGACGAGAATAGGACTGTTTATGGGGATAAAAGTAATGGTAAATCGGTGATGCCGAAGCCTAAGAGCCCACCAAGGCACCGTCATGATGGCACGTCGCCGCTGCCTTTGGGGATGGATTGGAGTCTCCCTCCTCGCAAATGGGTACGTGTTAATTTTTAACCTTTTATTTGTTTTTGAGGTAATTATTATTTTAGCTGTCTGGATGGATTTGAATGATAGTTTTCTCACTTGATTGTTGTTAGCGTGGAGATGTAATTACAGGGATTTAGTCGATTTAGTTTGGAAGTTTTGTTGGTTAATCGAGAAGACTCTGTGTTTTGATTATCTTCATTGCTTCAATTTTAAACTAGTAGCAGCAGCTTAAACATGTCTTTGTTGCAATTTTCTAACTTTTATGAACTTATGAATTTGATCCTTGCGTTTGTAATGTTTAGGTTGCTCGTATTTCTATAGCGGCCACTTATCCTTTGTTACCTCACTAGAAAGTTATACGGCTGCGAATCGCTTGTGATTGACACGGAGTCTTACCCTTGTTATGATATTACTCTAGGTCCCAAAATAGCTAAGTGGTGGTGAATTGAGATTTTAAGAAATTAATGAACTTTTAAGACAGGCTCACGTTTTTAGGTAAGCTAGTAGTATTCTAATGGAATAGAGTAGATTACCAAAAAAGAAGATGAAACTTCAGGTTGTCAAAAATGAATTTTAAAATCAAATATGTCACCCAACCTCAGTAAGTCTTTTGATATGATAAACTACCACTTTTAGCAAAAACTAAAAGCTTAAATTTATTTTTAAATCAAAACCAAAGGATATTTCAAACTCTTTTCAACTAAAATCTGATTTGAAAAATTTAAAACAACAATTTTGCAGCAATATAAAATAGAGATAAAGTGAAAGAATTTGACACAATGATTTATAGTAGTTCGGCTTTTCTTAGCCTACATCTACTCCGCAAGATTCAATTTTGAGGGTTTCACTCCACTAGTAACTCTTTTCAAGGGCAAGAGTTAAGTCAATTACAAGCTTAAACAAAGCTAAACCTAAGCTCACCCTTACAACCACAAGTTTTTACAAAGTAAAACTTGACAAACATTTGATTAGCTTAAAACCCAAGGTGCTAATCAACCTAAAACAAGATTTAAAGCTCTACTTGAAAACTTCTAGTACAATCACACCTCAGTTGAGCATGAATTTGAATATTACAATAGAAACTAAGAGCCAAAGTAAATAGAATGACACAAGTGAAGCTCAAGTGGAAAGAAAAACTATTTGAGAAATGAAGATTGAATTTTTTTGATTGATTTCTTGTTTTCCAACAGCCAAAACATCATTTCAATGGGTGTATATAGTTTTTGATTTGAAAACTAGCTAGTAAAGACAAGAAACAACTTTTTCCAAAACTAGCCATTATTTTGTCTTTTAGTGAAAATTGTCAGTGTATGTTTAGCATAATATTAGAATACTAGGTTTCTAATTGTATCAAAAATCATTTTAACTTTATAAAATTCAAACTTCACTTTTGTTACATGCCATAATGGCTTTACAAATTAATCCTAATACACCTTGTTGCTGTCCACATACTCCTCATTCTTGAATGAATGATATTTATCTTTAATCCATTTGCAATTTTAATTCTGAAATTAAGATAATAGTGCACCAAATTCTAACATCATGGTTTTATAATCATCAAAACTTGGAGATTGCAGCCGTTGAACCAACAATTACCTGTTTCTAGGAACTCTCTTGCTCCAAATCATTTGGTTTACAAAATTCAGAAATTAAAAAAAAAAAAACCCTTCTCTTTTCCTTCCCATTCTCCTTCCTTTCCCTACCCAACCCAAAAAAGGAAATAAATTAAAATTTTAGTTCTTTAGAATGTAGGCATTGCATTTGAACAATTAGAATACCAGTACCACTACATAAGAATTGTGTGTTACTATAAGTTAGGTTTTTGAAAATGACGTGTGAACTGATGATATTAAGGTTTTTAAGGATGGTAGATTTGGCCTCAGTGACATATTACAAAAGTTGATACTCTAAGGATTTCTATGAAATGTTCAAAAGGAATAGGAGAGTTGGAGGTGTATTGCATAGTGCCAATAGAAAATTATTGGTGAACATGAACTTGAAACTCTTGATGTTGGATGTGCTTTTGGAACTTAATTATACCACTAATTTAATGTAACCTTAGTCGTTATCCTTAAGTTTCCGGTGATCTAGTAGAATGGCTTAGGATGTCAAAAGCTTATTTATGTGTAGCTTATGGATATCCATTATAAACATCACTAGTTGTTCATATTTTGAGTTTTAGTAGACATTTGTGCACTTTGGTGCTTACATTCATTTGGTCCTATTTCATTATGTATCCTAATATTTAATCAAGGATGGACGGGACTCTATTTGGCCACATGACCCTCACTCAGGATGGAGTTACTGTGTTGCAGTTCCTTCATGGACTCTTCTATCAAAGTCAAGAGGTTCGGAGCCTGTGGCGGTAAGCTTTTTCTCTTAGCATTTTTACTTGTTTGTTCTCAAATAGAACTAGATAACTTCGGAAACTTGAAGAATTCATTCCAAACTTTCTCTTGAGAATCTAAACACAATATTAGATTAAGGGATTTCACGTTCAATTTTTAGCTGACTAATTAGTGTTAATTATGTTGCTGATCATATGATAGTTATATTATTTGTTTTTTTTATTGAATTCATGTATGTTAACATTCATTAAGGATGCTACAGTTTTACAGAGTCCAAATTGGTATACAATCACCAGAGGGGATCACCACAACTAGAGGAATTTTGCAAAGATATAGCGAGTTCTTGAAGCTACACTCTGAAGTGAGTGAGAGTGAAAGTCTACTTCCAATGCTAGGTTTTTAACTGGCTTTTGAAATGCTGTTTTGGGTAAATGTACATCCCATCTTGTTTGGTTATAAAGAATTCTAAGTTTTACCATGTTTTGCAGCTTAAAAAGGCATTTCCGGAGAAAAATTTACCTCCACCTCCTCCTAAGAGGATTTTGAGAAGGAAGAACAGGATGCTACTGGAAGAGGTAGCATAGCTTTTCATCCCTAGCTCCATTTTCTGTTTGTCTATGGTATATTGACAATTCAATATTAAGAATCTAAAAAGCTGCTCAATTTCTTGTTTCAAATTCTAAATATTAAATCTGCATTTTTTTCTGTGGGATTTTGGAACGGAATAAAAGGTTTGTTCCATGGATATGATTCTGTTTTTATGCTCTCCTTCTGTTCCATTATGCCTCCCTAATAGCCAAAGAAAACAAAAGAACAAACAATCAAAAGGTGAACAAATAAACAAACACAGAGATATGTATATACGTCCTGCCATTTCCCCATCTAGCAGTCGTAGTTGCATGTAAAGAAAAGGAGTATATTCAATATTTTTTGCTAAGGCACTGGAAGCAATCTGCAGAGCAGCTTCTCCTCCCTTTTTAGTTATTATCTCTTCCGACTTCTGTTGTCAGCTTCATTTATGCAGGATATCCATTTTTTTTTCCTTATTTTTGTGGTTCAATGATGTGTTTAAAACCTGGCAATTTTAATCACGCTGTAAGCATTCATTCATATATTTTCTGCACATTTTATTATAGCATAAGAGAAATACAACATACTCTCAATGATTTTACTGAGATGAGTTAGCGTGCAATTTATCTATCTTCTGATTCTGCCTCAGAATTTTCTTTTAAATCATGATGACAATATTCTCAAAATGGGTAACATCTCACAGAGAAGATGTTCATTGGAGGATTGGATGGAAAAGCTGTTATCAGATATTGATGTATCTAGAAGTGCTTCTGTTGGAATGTTTCTTGAACTTGAAACTGTCGCTAGGTCATGTAAGTGTCTGTATACATCTTCAGAACTGTATTATTTTTTTTCTGAACTTTGAACAAGTATCTTTTGTTACATGATAGTTTTTTGATTCTTGACTTCACCTCAATTACGCTTATCTGATGATAACACTTAGTTATGCATATGTCATTTATTCGCAAAGCAGTTCAAAATATATGAAAAGTTAGGAATAAGCAGATATGTTGCTTTATCTGGTTGGTATGTCTGAGTTCAAATGACATTTTAAAGAGAGTGATTTTTACTGAAATGATAACACTTCTTGGATTGACATGTATCTTTCCAGTTTTTGATGATGAAAATTCTGCTAGTGACATAATTCCACCAGCTCTGTTCCACACCGACTCGGATGTTTCTCTGCTGGCTGGCGATTTATCAATTGCATCAGATCATGGTAATGATTCTCTTGATATATCAGAGCTTGGACCTCCAAGTCATGTGAGAGGTAACAATGTCGATTTGGGCATGGAAACATCAACTTCTGAACAAAATGTAGTGGATCCAACAGAGGCAACTGTCAACCATGGCATATTTAACAGGAAATCTATTATGGAGAACCTAGGAAAGCTTTCCATGCAGAAACTACATGCCAGAAGAGAGAAAAATATCATAAGCCCAGAGAAATCTGTAGAGAATATAAACCGTGCTAAATCTTTTCCTGAGAATGCAAATGAGCCTTTGCCAGGGACTGAGTATCAGAGACTGGATGGTCATGTTCGGAGACTATCGACGGATAGTATTGGAAGCAACTTCAGTTCTCTAAAAGCTAGTGAAATATCAAATCTGGTTGTGGGTAACTTGTTTGGTGATGACTCCTCTGACTTTCAAGAAGTTGCTGAAAGTCCTAAAGTATTTGATGTTCCTATAAACTCTAATTTACAATTACAAAGGGACTTACTAGTTGTCCTTCTGTCAGATGAGCGCTCTAAATTAAATAGGGTTCTTAGTACTGTGAGACAGAGACTAGCTACAGCAAAAACAGACATGGAGGATCTCTTTGCCAGATTAAATCAAGAAATAGCTGTGAGGCAATTCTTGACAACAAAGGTATACTTGTGAAACTCATTAGTTGGAGGTAGATTTGGTTTTTAATTTAAGAATAGACTCTTGGTGTCCTTTTTTAGGCTGGGTTACAGTTCTCAAGCAAGTCTTATGGTTAGTTTTTCTTAGGTTTTAGTTTGTATGGGATGAGACCTATCATGCTATGCTTGTGAAACTGTTGATTTCTTGGATTATAGGTAACATGTACTTCTTTTGTTCCTTAAATATATTGTATATTGCCAAATGCTTCATTATATAGTGAAGAATACTGTGTGAGGTTGTAGATGGAATGCTTTTGATGTCTTAATATTATATTGCAATGCAAAAACATTGTTGTATTGCCTAATGCGTTTTACTGGTCTTATAAACTATTTTGGCATTTGGATGAGCCCATTCACTTACCAACAAATTATTATGTAACATGATGGAATTGACCTTTATTTTTAAGGGTAAAAGAAAGGATGCTGTACAGTATTGATAGCATGGCTAAAATTGATTTAGAAGATTTCTTCTGCAGGTTAAAGATTTGGAAGTGGATCTTGAGACTACTAGGAATAACTGTAAAGAAAACGTGCTGCAAGCTGCTTTGTTTGAGAGGGAAAGATTTACTCAAATGCAGTGGGATTTGGAAGAACTTCGTAAACAGTGTTTGGAGACGGAGATGAAATTAAAATCTGAACAGGTTTTCTTTCTACAATCAATATCCTTCTTTTCTGTTGTCCATTTATATGATTGTGATGATGATGCATATTTGTGAATAATGTGTGGGAACATTCCAGGATGAAAGGGCACGTGTCGAGTCTGCAAAAATTTCTATTGTTCAGGAGAATGAAAGGTTACTGCAGCAGTTGAATATTGCCAGAGAGGATTTTGATAATCTACAACAGCATTATGAAGAGTTAGAACTGAAGTCAAAGGCAGATGTGAAGCTCCTTGTTAAGGAGGTGAAATCTCTTCGAAATTCTGAGTCAGATCTTAAACAAGAGCTTAGCCGCTTGATGAAAGAAAAATTAGAAGTAGAAGTAAGTTCTTTGCTTCTCTTTCACATTCCTTTTTTGTTAATATGATCTTGCTTTTCTTGTAGACTTCCCACTACAGATTAAAATTATTTTCATGCTCTTTTGTAACTGAATCATGTCCACTCACCAGTTACTCACAAATGTTCCTTTAAAAATTGGAGATATGCATTATGTAATTGATTCAAGATATTAAATTAAGTAATTCAACTAGTTGATGCTCACCTTTATTAGAAAAAAAAAAGGTGAAAAGGCTTAAACGTACTGCCCTCAACTTGATTTATGCTCTGTTAAAAAGTGAAATCAATCTAAAATTTTATTTGGTAAGAGTATTGAAGGGTTAGGTTGGAGAATGCTAACCTCAATATGAAAATGATGGCTGGAGAAGTTGGGGAATACTGGTGAAGCGGAGTCGCAAGGCAAAAGAAAAGATATTGATGCATGCATTCTTATGGCAATGAAGATTCATTGTCATACTGGTAAAGACCAAATTAACAACCTTTGCTGTAATATGAACTACCATTACTGAAGTAGGACAAGAATAAAAAGCCCTTGAATGTGGCAATGGTGGTAATGGTGGGCTTATGACATAGGATTGAAACTATACTAAATCTGTTTAATAATGGCATAGGACTGAAACTGTGTCCCATGTATATCAGTAGTCGCGCCATGGCTTGTTTTAATGATTTTTTATTGCCAAAGACTTGAACAGAAAGTTCAACACTAGGAGACCCAGGAGCTAGGAAAATAAATTATTTTATAAAAAGGCCAGAGCTCTATATCACCTCTTTTATTTCTGATTCTGGGGACTGAGTTTCTAAGTATCAAAGAACTATTAGAAAACTCTTTTCCCCCTCTTTGATAGGAAGTGTCAAAATTTAGTTTCTCTTAGTTTTGGGTGATTTCTTAATGATTACTTCTATTGAGTTGTTCTCATACTGTTTTACCCTGGAATTAAAGTTATTTAATTATGTTATATTTCTATGTTCAGAGGGTTCTTCAAAAGGAAAAGCAGAGAATACAGATTATAACTACTGCCAATGCTAAGTTGTTGCATGAATGTGAAATTCTTCGCAGTAGGCTTCAAGAATGTAGTGTCAATTTCCTCATCGAAGAGGAAGATAAATTAATTATGGACACTTCATCGCCATCCGATGGCATAGATCTCTTAACAACATCTGACAATCGAATTGGTCTCCTTCTTGCAGAGGTAAATTCATTCTCTTCTGATCTTGCACTTGAAATGTGGAACTCTCTATTGATGTTGCGCTCAAAATTTGTAACAGGGAGCTTAAATTTAAGTCTTTGCTAGGGCCTAAATTTTATTCAGCTTAGCACTGATATGTAACAGGGTAATCTGAGAAGCCTAAAAGATGGACTTTGAAGTCATGCTTATGCAAAGTAATATGCTGAGATGTGTAGTCTACCTATCACTTTGTACCTACTACTATTATTGGACCTTGCAACAAAAACAAAAAATTGCTCAGTTGTATTTTGTCCCTCTGTTCATTTTCATTGTCAAATTCAAATGTCACTGACGCAGCTCATGTTAACCTGATGTCGCAGTACTTCATGCATATTTACATGCTCTGAGAAATTGATAAGTAATTTAGTAGTATATTATCTTTGTACCCTCGTTTGTCCTGATGTGGTAGTACTATACTATTTCTGATCAAATAGATCGCTCTAGTTGCACGCGTAGTTGTCTCTTTAACATTCTTGAATTCTTCATCAGCTTGGTGTAATTTACTTAGATGTTCCATAAATTTGATAGGCACAGCTCCTTGCACAAGATGTAGAAAATTCTATGGCAAGATCAGATGAAGCTCTCAATACCAATGGCACTGGTAGAACTGATGATGAGTTGCGGAAATTGCTCACAGAAGTTTTCATTGACAATGCCAGATTGAGGATGCAAATCAATTCAGTAATTCGTTGTGCTCTAAATGCACATGTAAAGTCAGATGAAGATGATGAGGAAGAGGAAACTCCTTTGCCAAAAACAGTTTTGAGCAAATTCTTGGAGAGATGATTGTAATGTGTTTTATCATGTACATCCAAAATTACACTCATGTTCATGTACACCATAATGTAAATGCAGCGGATGTTGCTTGATTTTCTATTTTCATTTATAGAAAAATTGTTTGAAATAATTATACAACAGATTTCAGAAACTTGAAATTGTATTTCTCACTAAGTAAATCTGAACTCTGAAGCTTATTTCATTGTGTTGGTCTTTCATCTTAAGGAGTAAGCGTCTGAATTCTAGTAAATCGGCTGGGGAGTCGCCCTTGGGAAATATACGATGATACTATGAAATGCAAAATTCTCAATTACGTATCTTAATTGCAACAACAATGGTAAAAAAGAAAATTATTTATGTTCAATGACCAGAAACCTCAATTTCCACTATTTTTGTGTTTTGTTTCCATTTTTTTTCAACTAAACCACCTAACAGTACAGTTAAGGGAAAATTTAACTGCCGTCTTTGATGTTACGAAGATAAAATTTGCTGTGGCAGTAAAAAAGAACACCATATGCGTTGACCTTCAAGAAATATCTGGCCAATATGTCGGTAGCTTTGATAGGCTTTTAAGCTTCTCCTGCCTCTGTCTACCCAAGATGTGCTTCCAATTCTGCTGGCCAGTGCAGTTCTAATAACACTCTACTTGTCCCCACCCCCGAACATCCCCATCATGTCCTTGGCTGAACCCATTTGCTTCATCAAATTTTGCAAGCCACCCATGCCACCAATCTGCTTTAGCATCTGTGGAGGGAGGACTTTGCTCATGTGTTGTGCATTCATGTTTCTAGATAAAGCACTCATTTCACCCTTCTTAGGAATCTTAAGTCCCTTCATTTTGCTCCATATTTTAGCCAGACGCTTGTACTCTTCCAACATTTCCATTACTTCTCTAACATGGCGACCAGAACCCCGTGCTATCCTCATAATCCGTGACTCATTCATAAGCTTAGGATTAGAGCTATCCAACTCTGCAACACATAAGCAACTAGAAATTATGAACAAACTGACAGTTTCAGTTACTAATTTTTCCCATTCAAGGCATAACAAACATAAATGCATCAAAAACCGTTCATTACCTTCATTTGTCATTGAATCCATCATAGTCATGTAACGCTTAATCTTTGCTTGGCTTTCCTTTTCACGGCCTTTTGGCATCAATTCGGCACTAAATCCAGGAAGCATTGAAAACACCTATACAAAATCAACAATAATTTTAAACAGAAATTCACCACAAATAAGTATGAGGTAAACGTGGGCAAAGATGGTGTAGAATTTCAGTCGAGGTTAGAAAGATAAGAAATTAGCAATCGTAGTTCATATAAAATTCAAGATCAATGAATCACTGTTGACGTTCAGTTATTGCTTACCAGACTGATTAACCACATATGCTCAATCTAACAAAACAACAAGATGAGAACCTGGCCAATGGGACCCATTTTGAGTATGTTTTGAAATTGCTCGTACATAATCCTCAAGGTAAAATTTCCTTCGGACAGTTTCTGTAGAAGCTCAGGTTGTTGATCCATAGGAACCACCTCATGAATTTTGTCCATGAATCCAGACCAGTCTCCCATGCCTACATGGAAGATTATCATTAAATAATTACATACAGCAACATTAAGATTCTCAAGTTAATGATTTTGGACGCTAAATAACACCACCAAAAAAAAATAATAAAAGATGAAGGACAGAAGCTAATACCCAAAAGGCGACTAACAAAAGGCTTAACATCAAAAACTTCAAACTCATCCATATGCTCTCCTGTTCCAATAAATATAACAGGGCTTTTTGTCGCAGCAACACTACAAATAGTTTGTAAAATAGAAAGCGATACTATTAAAATAGTTAAACAAGACATACCAGAGAAAAATTCTTTAAATGTCACCGCAGATTGTTAAAAAGCATCTTGTCAGATAAATAAATTTCATAGCAAGAAAATGCCAAAAAGCACGGTTCAGGTGCATGAGAAGAAAAAAGAAGAAGCAAGATTGTCAATCTCCTAAGATAGCAAGAATCTAAATTTGCTTGAATTATGGTTTTGTTGTTTCCTTTCATTCTACAACCGATTTAGTTGGTGTAACTTTTTTGATACAGCATTTAATCCAATTAGGAATGCTTATGAAAAGGCCTACAGTAATCATAACAACAATACTTACGCACTAAGAGCACCACCACCCTTTGCATGACCATCCATCTTGGTAACAATCACAGCTCCAACTGCAACACTTTGCTTAAATGCTTGAGCTTGATCAAATGCAGCCTGACCAATGCTACTGTCCATAACAAAAATGACAAGATCTGGTTTCTGGAGGGCATAAAAGATGTTAGTGTCTATAAACCAATGATTAATAAGATAATAGGAGCATATAAATACCGCTGCTTCGGAAACTTGGCGCATTTCTTCAAAAAGAGCAGCCTCCTGTTTATGTCTCCCACTGGTATCCACAATTATGAGATCACAATTTTCCTTCTTGAATCTTTCCACTCCTTCCACGGCAATCTTCACAGGATCTGATTCCATATAACTGAAAACAAAAAGCCAAAAGATATCAAAATGAATCAATGCAAATATGATCAATTACGCTGTTAAAACTTTCAAGACAAGACTTAACGAAAAGTTCATAACTGCAAATGTCCTGTGTTACAACAGAAGGAACTGATGGAAATAAACACCTTCCATAAAAAGGAATCTTAGCTTTCGTGGCATTTTGCTTCAGCTGATCAAAAGCACCAGCTCTGAATGTATCAGCACAGACAAGAGCAGGTTTCCAACCTTTTTTCTGATGATAATATGCATATTTAGTACAAGTTGTGGTTTTACCGGACCCTGAGAGTTTTTTAAAACATAAGGGAATAAATAAACAAAGATAAGAGGCTAAGAAAGCAAGATAAATTGGTATGTCATTTCGACCACGCTCAATATCAAGCATCTCACGCCAATTCCAGAATTCCTTATGAATTCACATGAAATGACAACACTTGTAATCGAACAAGAAAAGCAAACCAAAAAATAAATACCTTGTAATCCAACAAACATAACTACACTAGTTTTCCCTTTCTTTGGAGTAAAAGATGGCTTTCCCGGATCCAACATTTTGCAAAGCTCATTAAATATTGCCTACAAAAATCCAAAGGACAAAAACTTCTCTCTCAAAATCTCAATTCCACAGTGATCCAACCTAGTTGTTCAAAAGGAACAAAGTTGAATAATTGGGTTTTCAATGATTGGAATTACCTGCTGGATTATCTTTCGCTTATTGTGACCAGCAGCAAGATCGTCAAGATTGACGATCTTCTTGATATTGGTTTGCATGTCGCGGACGAGCTTGAACTGGACATCGGATTGGAGGAGAGCGCGGGTGATCTCGTTGAGACACTCATTAAGGACCTTTTCGTCGATAATTGTGGCATTGCTCATCTGCTGGATTGCTCGGGATATGCTCCCTCCTAACTGGGCCAACACCATTTTCGATTATTAGAAGAATCTCGATCTGTTTTAAGAGAAATAAAGGAAATTTGGGGGTTTAGGGATTTGATGAAATTGAAATGTTGGAAGAAAGCTTGGGAAGACAGGAAGAGTTGCACTTGCAGTCGATAACAAACTGTAATTTGGGAAATGAAATGGGCCAGGTTTGATTTAATTTGATTGGGCTTCATTCCGTATACTAAAATTTTGGATGACAATTTCGGAAATTTCTTGGGTCCATTCTTTAAAAATACATTTTAATATAAAAATTTGATTATATTTTTATAAAATACTAATTTTTCATTAACATGTCTTCCACATTATTATTATTATTATAAATTTGATTTTTTATTGTCATTATTTATTTTTTTTATTAATTTATTTCATCTTATTATGATATTTTATTTATGAGAAATTATAAGAGTGCATTTTTGTATTAAATTTCATCAAGTTATTAATTTGTCAATTATTAAAAATTACATATAAAATTATAAGTATTTTACAATCATTTTGTCTGTTATTCCTATTTTTTACTTGTATATATATTATGATTATAATGATTATGATGTGATGTAATTAAGTCACATTTAATTTAAATATTTATGACTGTTAAAGTCATATTTGACATTGCATTTAGAAAAAATGCTTTTTGGAAAAAATTTTATATTTTATATTTTTTTTTTAAGTTTTAAAAACTGCTTTTGGTAGAAATAAATAAATATATATATTTTTTTCAAAAGTAATTTATAAAAAATTTAAAAAATCAGTCAATTAAATAAATAAAATTCAAAATATGCTTTTAGTATATATCAATCTCAAATACCTCATAATTATATTTGACTCTTATATTATATTATATATTAAAAATCACACTAAATTATCTTATCCATTATGGTTGTTGATTTATTTACTATATACAAATTATCTTGTCCATGATATTTTTTTACTGTTTTCTTAATTTTTTTATTAAATTATTTTTCTTTCCTTTTAATATTAGTTATCTTTTTTTTTTTAAATTTGAACATAATTTTCTATTACATATGATTATTATATATTAAACTTGTCATTAATCACCATTTTGTTTTTATATAATTTTTTTTATTTTTTTTAATTTGTTTCGTCTTATTATGATATTTTATTTATAGCAAATTACATGAGTGCATATTTATATCAAATTTCATCAAATTACTAATTTGTCTATTATTTAGAGTTATATATAAAATAGAAATCATAAGTAATTTACGGTCATTTTATCTGTCTCCCTATTTTTATTTACAGTACGCATAAGGTATTTACCAAAAAAAAATGTGCCATTATTTTTAAAAAGTTTATTTATATCTATTGAAATTAAAATTTCATAAGAATTTTTTTATAATTTGTTTTTTTATATTTTTGCAAAATTACGATCTCTAAATTTAAATTTATATAGTTAACTAAGGATTATGACCATAAACACACTTCATAAAAAGTGCAAGATAAATTCTTGTTTTATTATTTATTCATTATTATAATAAAATTAGAATTTTAATTAATAAATTATTAATATTATTCACTAATAAATCAAATTATTAATTGATAAAATTATTCCAATTAACTAATAAAATCATGTTGGTTTTTTAGTAAATTTGTATGTCCCTTTATTTTCATTTTTATACCTAGTATAATAAAATTAATTAAGAAAATATTTTTTTTAGTATAAAAAACTTGATCTATTTATAAGTAAAGATGTAATTGTAAATCACATTTAAATAAAAATTTTGAAAATAATTTTTAACTATGATGACGTTAAACACTTAAATAAAAAAACAAGTAGCATTAATATCAAAGAAATTTTTTAAATGACTATAACCACTCTCTCAATTTCACTTCAAATATTTATTTTAAGAAACTTTTAATTTTTATAAAAAAAAAAAAAAATCTAAGATGAAAATTTGGAGCGAGATAGAAAGACTATAGTTATATTAAATTTAAAACTAATAATTGACTAAATTAGATTTAAAAAAATAAGTTTTTTCACAATTTTATTACAACAGACAATGTGTAAATTTCCTTGAATCCTTCCTTATATTATTATTATTATTATTATTATTATTATTTTGAACAGGGTCTTGAACCCAGTTTATAGCTTACGAGGTTTATAATATTGAGGCAATGGATTGAGCCATATGCTAAAGAAGACTAAGTTACCAAGGTAAGCAATTACAAGAGAGTTGCATCGGCGTAATCGAATCTTTAGCTTCAGTGCTTTTAACCTCCTTTCAATTTCAATTTAAGGCTATCCTCTGCTTATGCATATAATTATAGTGCGAATTATCAAACCTACGGAACATAATTTTAAAACATGGGTGCAAAGGTGACAACGTTGCAGAACAAGTCGAGTAAGGAGGTGGAAGTAAGGGTGTTTGCGCCGCCGGACCGACCAGACCACTTTCGGAAAATTATAAGAATAAAAGCAGGGGAAACGAAACCCATATTAGCCAAGTGTTTGTGTGATTGGGAAGTAAGCCCAGAAAGGCCTGTGATGGTTATGTTTTTTGTAGAAGGAGTTTACACTGGTGTATCACTGCTGCCATTGCATTTGGTTGGTTGTAGCAGAGTCATCTGGGACAGAAGTGAGCTTGGCGTCAGCCAACTTCAGGGCATCAAACCTTCATTTTTTTACTTTCTGATGCCAAGGTCTCGTTTCATTTTCCTATCACAAATTACTTAACTTGGTTGGTTTCTGTTTTTGATGAATCTGTTTAATTGAATTCAGGTGGTGTGGAATGAAGTACTTTGAAGGGCCTAAAGTTGATATAATCTGAGTCTCAAGGCCATTCAGCACTATGAATGAGCCCTTCACTTGCATCTTTCAGTATAAAGTTTGATGCCTTATGTTTTCAACAATATAAAAATTATAGAAATTTCCTTGTTGCACAATAAACCCCTAAAAATAAATAAAAAGATATTAATAAATTTCAGCTTAATGGTACTGAAATAAAAAAAAAAAATTGTATTAAAAATAAATAGAAATGTTCTGTTCCTATATTATGTCTGTTGTATTTTTCGTTGCCCATCATACAAATAAAGTATTGCTATTTGTGTAGCTTAATTATAATATATATTTCTACTTGCAATTATACTCAACTTGAAAATGTCAGATAAACGCATAAAAACCAAAAAAGAATCGACTCTGATACCAAAATTTTGATCCAGGATCAATTGGAGGTTTGATACAAATTTCTGATGCATAAAATTGCATCTTTTTGTAGCAAAAACTCTCTGGCCGGCTATTATATCTTATAAAATTGTAATTATTTTCAAAGAACTAAAGCCGGCACGGTGAGAAAGATTCTTAAGAGCGATGATTCCATCGGAATAAGACAACAACAGAATATAGTTAGTAGTATTAGGAATCTATAAATGAGGGGAGATAGCAGTAAAGAAGAAAGGCAAGAAAAAAAAAGAGGGAGAAAGAGAGAGCTGAATTCTGCCAAAAATGGTGCAGTTATGAGCCAAGTCCTTCTATCAATCCTTTCATCAGCCGAATTTGATCACTTCTGTCTCAGATGGCTTGCTCTCTATGTCTTTCATGTTTAGCTTCAAGAGAGAGAGAGAGCAGCTTCTGAGACAGAGTGGTGAATGTAAGAAAGGAAGATGAGAGGTTTGCAGGCATAGCTGAACTGAATTTGACAGCGTATCTGCTCTCTCTGTTTCTCCTATTTCCCGCAATTATTGTTGTTCAATCTTCACCCCTCTACCTACATACAACTAATCTTTTCTTATTTATTTATTTATTTATTATTTGTGCATTAGTTTCAATTCCATACTATTCATTTGAAAAATCCATATTTTGATCCTTAAATTTGACTTATTTTATAATACGCCGGCACAACGACATACAGTAATATAATACTAATATAATAATATAAAATTATTTATATATCGGTAGTGTATAAATTTTTAACCGGCTAAATTTATTACAATAGATTCTATCTTTTAAAATAATATATGTTCTCTCCGCACAATAAAAATTTTGTCCTATCTAAAAAATAAGACTTTTTTTTTTTTGTCTACTGCAAATTTTAATTATCATCATCATTTTATTTTTTTTGTTTTTTTATTCTTTTAATTGTTTAAATAGACAAAAAAATTATGTATATTCTAAATTTGTGAATTATATTATTTTATTTATTTTAATATAAAATTAATATTAATTTTTATATTAATTAATATATTTATATTATTATATATATATATATATTCTATTAAAATATTAAATATTTAAATTATTTTATTTTTATTACTCATTAATTTAATTATTTAGTATTATTGAGTGTTCTAATTATTTGATATTTATTGTTTTGGATAAAAAAATATTAGTTTAATGTTATTTTAATGTGATTTATTTTTTATTTTAATTTTAATGTGTTTTATTTTTTATTTTATATTATATTATATTTTTATGTAATATTAAAATTATTTAAATATTTTTTATTAAAATATTAGATATTTAAATTATTTTATTTTATTAATTTTATTACTAATTAAATTAATTAATTAACTTAGATATTAATAAGTAATAAAATAACTGAATAACTTAATAAGTAATAAAAAAAATATGTTTTAAGTAATAAATATGCGATTAACAATCAAATTCAAAATGATAAACAATAAAAAAATAAATATAGAACCTATAAATAATGAACATGTATTCAGAATAATAAACAATCAAGTTTAAAACAATGAATAATGAAGTTCAAAGTAACGAACAAACAAATTTTAATCAATAAATATATAAATTATCATCATAATTATATATAATTTATTATTATTAGAAAAATAATATTTACTATTATTTCTATATAAATATTATTTTAATTTGATTTATTTTTTATTTAAAAATATTTATTTTTTATAATATTTTATATTTATTTATATTATTAAATATTTTTATATTTTTATATTAAATATTAAATATTTAAATTATTTTATTTTATTATTTTTTGTTATTTATTAAATTAATTAACTTTTAATTATTTGTTATTTATTATTTTGGATGAAAAATATTAATTTTGATATATTTGTTAATTATATTATATTATATTATTTATTTTAATATTAATATTATTTAAATTTAATTTATTTTTTAATTTAATTTAATTTAAATATTTTTATATTAAATATTCAAATTATTTTATTACTTATTAAATTAATTAATTTAGATATTAATAAGTAATTAAATAATTAAATAACTTAATAAGTAATAAAAAGTAATAAAAATGTGTTATAAATAATGAATATGTAATGAACGATTATGTTTAAGATGATAAATAATTAAGTTCAAAATTATAAATAATTAAAAATAAATATTAAATTTATAAGTGATAATCATGTGATAAATAATTAAGTTCAGAACGTTGAGCAATTAAGTTTAAAATGATAACAATTAAATTCTAATTTATAAACATATAAATTCATCACTATAATTAACCATACATAATTTATTATTATTAGAAAAATAATATTTACTATTACCTAAATTAATCAAACAAAATTTCATTATTAATAATATAAACATTAGTTTTGATATATTTATAAACTATATTATTTTATTTATTTTAATATAAAAATAATGTAAATATTACTTTAATTTGATTTATTTTATATTATTTTATATAATATTTTTATTAAAATATTAAAATAATTTTATTTTATTGATTTTATTACTTATTAAATTAATTGATTAAGAGTTCAATAAACAAAACTCTTTTTCGAGTAGCATGTAAACCACGCTCATACACTCGGAAATGTCTTTTCTTTTATTTTATATTGAGATATAACCTAACAATAAATAAAATCAATTTTTAAGAAATTCTATCCATATATAATTAATTGCAAATTAATGAACTAACCAGATCATACGCATACCATCAAATGATGTATATATTGGTGTATTGGTATTTTAGAGTACCAAAGAAGAATCCTTTAAACTTATATAGCATTTGAATTTTTATTTTTGTTAAAATTAAATTCTTATTTAATCAAATTAAATGGTTTCAAATTACAAGACCTAATTTTGAAGAAAAAAATATAAAACTTATTCTAAATGTATAAAAATCTAGGTAGGGACAAAATAATTACAGAATATGAGTCGAATTATCCATTTTTTTCTATTTATTTTTTAATCTTTTATTTATAAATAGAGTTAATAATCTATTAAAAATTAATTATTATAACTACTTTTATACCTACAAAATTAAATTATTATTATATAATAATATATTATTGACTCAATAAATAAATTAGTATATAGCATACAAAATTTTTAAAAAAAAAATTAATAGATGGCTTCATAAATAAATAATTTAATAATTAATAAATTCAAATATTCTCCTCCACTTTTTTTTTTATATAAACTGTTATAACATAAAAATAAAATAAAAGAAAGAAAGAAATCCGTTGGCCACTATGAAGTATAAAAAGGCGAGATATAGAAAATTGAAGAATGAGGTAAACGGATAATGGCAGTGGCAGCCATGGCAAACGGAATTCCTAAGCTCTGCTACTCATACTGTTCTCACCGGCTAGTGTCAAGACCCATAAAGAAGAAGCTCATGAACTCCCCAAAATTTTTCCTCAACACCCAAAATCCCTCATCGAATGCAAGTCTACCAGGAACTTCACGTTCTTCTATCCGTGTCAACAATTCTCCAACACAAGAAGATAATCCCACCACAGAAACCAGCAATGGTATCCCTCAGGTCAGCCAACTCTCTCTCTCTCTCTCTCTGTGCGTGTGTATGGGGTGGTATTTGATGGGGGAAATTGTGGAAGGTCAAGTGGGTAGCACAGTGATTCTGATTTTTCTCTTCTGATGATTCAATTAAACCCAAAATGTAGAGAAATATAGTTCTTGTAATTTCTGAAACATTTTGATGTGAACACTGAACAGGAGGACTTGAACTATTTGTGGAAACTAGGAGCTGGTTCTGTTGCCGCTGCTGTTGTTATTAAGTATGGAAGCATCCTTTTTCCCGAGATAACAAGACCCAATATCCTACTTGCTCTGTTTATGGTATCAACTCCTGTAATTCTAGCCGTTCTGATTTTAGTCAAACAAAGTTTGAAGTGAAAGACCTCATTTTTCTTGTGTATTTGATTTTGCATCCATATGATCGGTCCCTGGTAATATGAAGATATGTTTTCAAGATTAATGCTGCAACTATGTCCTCACTGAGGAAGTTGGAATTTGACATCAAGAAAGTTCTAACATGATGGTGGCTTTCCTTTTCTTGTATTTTTCACTTGCAACAAAAACCAACTCTAAAAATAATCTCAAATATTAGGCCTTGAAGAAGAGACACTTGAGACAAATCAAATGGGAATATGCCAATGATCCCTGAATCAGATCCATCAGAAATTTCATTTCATCAAAGTGGGTTTTTTTTTTCCTTTGTGAATTTCATAATCTCTGATATAAATATTATTTTGTACAAGTCAAGTATACCCGAAGACCGAAGTGCCGAATCAATCCCAACATAGGACTCAAATTATCTGAATCAAGAACCAGATTACTTATAGGGGCTCAGATCCTCTCGAGGACTTGCTAATTTTAATGCAGACTAACCATTAACAGGAACTGATCAAAACAATCATTACGAAGATGCAAAATAGAACTACAAGATACTGCAGTGTCCCAAAATTTACAGCAAATGTAAGTCAAAAGTAAAAACAATGCATTTGTTTTTTGGCAATAAGTATACCCAAGTGCCGAATCAATCCAACATAAGCCTTCCGCATTCATTAACTTGAGAAACATAAATGGAAAGCAGAATCCAAACTCAACACAAAATGGCACTCGTAAAACATGATTCTAAAATCTATTTGTAAGTCGTTTCATATCTTTCCTTAAAAGACATCAGGGTGGAAACATCCTGGGATGGGGCTGCTCTGTTCAGCCTGTCTCAAGTGCATCATCAGTGCATAGTTATTCACCTGACAGCACAACCATGAAAAAACAATTACTAGGATGCCCAAAAAAATAATTTGAACTCTATCCTCTCCTTCACCCCTTTTTGTTTGGATTCTTACCTCAAGAGTTTTCAATTGTTCTTGATATTGAGATACCAGCTGTTTCAAGTGCTGCAACTCTCGGTTTTTATCATCAAACTCCTTCTGACGTTCATGCTGGATAGCCACAGCTCTTTTGAGGATGGCATTCTCTCGGATCAGTACTTCAATTTGCTCTTTTAGCATCATGTTTTCCTGAAATAAACAGAACAGTAATTGTAGATTGCATATAATTATGCTGTTTTACTCCACTAAAATTATTAAATTTTAAAATTCTAACGAGATGTTAATACGATTTTGGCAATGGATGTTGCCAAAAATTATTATGAAAAAAATCAATCAGCAAAAAAAAAAAATTCTCCTTTAACCAATCAATCATGTCCTCACTTGCACAAACTGTCAAGGAAACTATCTGCATTAGTAATACAATGGCATTCGCCTTTAACTTTCTTCAAAGAAGA
The DNA here is from genome assembly GCA_949630135.1 of Balakata baccata. NCBI lineage: Eukaryota > Viridiplantae > Streptophyta > Magnoliopsida > Malpighiales > Euphorbiaceae > Balakata > Balakata baccata. Next base: position 29,172 of record CATIWF010061933.1, read on the forward strand.
TGAGTATCACATTTATCACACTCCTACTTTACTATTTATATCCATTATCTAGCACAAAAATGGCATGGGATGTATTCCTATTGTAAACAGTTTAATCCTGTTAGTGCCTGCCTACGGGGAAGGCACCTAACTTGGAAAAGAATATTATTCGATATCTGCAGAAAATAATAAGGATTTCCTAGGGGCCCAACAGACATTATTCTAAGTACTTGGCATCATATGTTAGAGCTATCAAGAAAACAACAATCGACATGTTTGCCATAGTTATATTTGTCAAATGGCATTTACAGTAAATGACTGTTATCCCTACCATTACCAATCACCATCCCCGACGTTAGCATCCTAATAATCCTTCATCTACAACAGGATATTCTATTGTTTAAGTAGGAAAACAAAAGGCACTATAAGATAATTACTTTCTGAAAACTCTGCACTGCCCCTTCAGCAGCATGTGAACTGATGGATTTCTCCAAAATCCCCAGCACTCTTGCAGCACGGGCTCTGGCATCATCAATGCTAGTAGCACTCATCATCTCCCTCACAAACAAATCCACCCATTCTGGACCATTCATAGGTAGATTGTCTGGTGCTGATTTCTCAGCAGTAGCAGCTTCATCAGTGGGCAATGTACCTATCAAATTTGCAAGCAACTGTTAGATTCCTTTTCCTTATTTGATATCGGACAAAAGTAAACATTAAACAAAGGATGGAGCATACATACAGCATATCATATGATGCATAACTAAAAGCAACTTCTCCTATCTTATTGTTAACACCATTTAGAATAAAGGCATTAAACTTCAAGGAAACACCAAATCTCGCACACCATAATACATTACCAGACTTTACAAATACAGGGAAGACGGCTGTTTTGATTAAAATTGGCACAAAACTTGTAATGGGAATAAAATAAAACCAAAACTTATGAATATTGACATTCATTTGTTATGCTTATACATAATATATCCAAGTCATTAAAAAAATTCACAATAAACTACAAACCACCTAAGCAAGAGAGAGGAGACAGAAATTCAATTCAGAAGAGAGTGCAGATCAAAGCTACATTTAGCATAGTTTTCTATCTACATGTAATGTAATAACACACCTTCCTCCACATTTGAACCAGCTTCTTCAGCAGAACCTGTAGTTTCTAAACAGTGCTCATTTAGGCTTCTGATGGCAGAGTCTAAATCATCGCCAGATTTTTCTAATGCTTTCTCAAGAAGCTGCAAGGTTATGTCATGAAAGGATTAGAAATATGAACATTTAACGTAATAGCTCAAGTTGGACAATTTTTTATAAATGAAATTTTCTTATCGAAGTAATAATTTAATAAAAAAAGTAAGAGAGAAAACAAGGTCACACATGGAAACCAAAAACTGGATACAAGTATGAAAATGAATCTATCAACACACAAATGTTTAACTAATATAATTCATCCTGTAAACAGTGCCAATAGCAACAGGTGGGGAAACAAAAGAGAGAAAAACTGCAGCATTTCTCACCAGACACTACCCCTATATTATTGAGAGAGCAAGGCACTGGTTTGAACAAAACTTTGTCATGTAGCCAATAAATTCTGAAATGGACTTAAGCTATGGATTGCGGAAGCTGTAACCTAGTGTCTAAGCAAATACCTGACACTTCTTTTGGAAAAATGGATCTAAGCTTAATCGTCCAGATTTTGCTCAAATACATCATTTCATAAAACGGTAACATTTAAATTTAAGCGAACGCCAACATAATTTAAAGAAAGAGAACAAATAGATTTCTAATAACAGTTCTCATTTTTTTTTCCCCAATCTCATACAGAATCACACAATTACAACACTACCCACCACGTAAATTAACAGTTCGCAAGGAAAATTTAAACATACATAAACAGAGAGAAAGACGCACCTGAGGGTCGACGCGAGGGAAAAGAGCTTTGAGCTGATGGTAAGGGGAAGGAGGAGAGAACCGAACAGGGGAAGTACGGCGAAACCGTTTGGAAACAGGAGAAGAAGGAAGGTCCTCGAGCAAGAATGATCTCTTGCTTCCACAGACAACCAGAGACATCCTGTAGAGAAATCTAGGGTTTCCTTGAAGCACCGATCGGGATTGGCCTTCTAGCTTGGAGATTAGGTCTCTGCTGCTTTCCGCTTGGACTTTCTCTGGTTTATTTCTCAAGTTTCTAGTTTTTTATGGCTCCAGTCGATCGTGGGAAATAAATAAGGCGGTGACCTTTTTTAAAAGGACGAGATGGGCGCCTGAAGTTTTCCGAGATTTCAGGTTTCGAGTTCCCAAAACGATGACGTATTCAGGCTTAGACAAATATAATCTATAGTTTAAAGGAGCAGTAAAAAACTCAAAATTGATAAACAAATATATATATACAGTTTATGATAAAAATATTTGAATTTTTCATTAAACAAAAATGAGAAATTCAGATATTGTAGGGATAAATAGTATAAAATTTATCGCTTTCTTATAAATTAATATCAAAATTTTTAATTGTTACAATTTTGTATAAAATTTTTTAGAAATATTATAATATAATATCTAAATTAAATTTTCAATCAAATAAGATGATATGTCAATATGTTGACATACCACGTTAGTTGATCAACATGACACATCATCTTCTTTTTTTAAAATTTTAATTTAAATATCAAATTGCTATCTATTTGTAACAATTAAAAATTTTATTAGCAGTCTATATTAAAATTACAAGTTTTAGTACAATTTTTACAGATATACAATAAACATGTATTTTGGGAAAAATATTTTTTTATATAGAAGTCATAATATCATGAATTTATTTTCAAAATACTGTGAAAAATCTATATTGACCTCTAAATTTTTCGTTTTCAATTAATTTTTTTATTATATATTTCTCTTATTTTTAATTTACATATTTACCTATTATTATTAATTAAAAAAAAACCTTGTTTTTGGATTTGTATAAAATTTAAGTGGATGAATTCCATCAACGATTCTTTAATTATATAATTTGTAATAATTTAATATCTGAAATTTTATTTCTAATTCAAAATTATTCAAATTATATAAATTATAATAATTTAGTACTTTAAAAATTATTTTTAATATAAAAGTGCTTCAATTTTTATTTTGTAACACAAAATTACTTCAACTTTTATTTTGTAACTAAATAGTATTTTTCGTCTTTAACTATCAATCTCCCTAATATAAGTGTAATATAAAATATTCACATCAGATAAACTTTAATAAAAATAAAATTAGCTATAATATTCATATCAGATAAATTTTAATTTTGCTGACTGGATATTACAACTAATTTTGTTTTTATTAAAAAGTATATGTATATTTCATGTCATACTTTTGTTAGAGAGACTAAAAAAGTGTTTGAGAGTGTTCCAAAAACAGATTTTGAATTTTCTAATTTATATTGACTAATTTTTTTAATTTTTTATGAATTGTTTTTTTTTCAAATATAATTTTAAAAAAATATCTATTTATCTATATCTACCAAAAATAGTTTTTAAAACTTAAAAAGGTTAAAAATACAAATTTTTTTCCAAAAAATATTTTTTCTAAACATGCTAAACGAGTCATAATAGTCGAAGATAAAAGTATTATTTAGTTAAAAAATAAAAGTTATTGAGTTGTTACAATTTACATAATTAAAATACTTTTGTATTATAAATAACATTTGAGGTATTAAATTGTTATAATTTATATAATTGAGATATACTGTTAAAAATAATTTTTGGATACTAAATTATTACAATTTATATAATTTAAATATTTTTATATTACATATAATTTTTAAATAATAAATTATTATAATTTATATAATTTAAATAGTTTTCTATTACAAATAATTTTTTAATTACCGAATTATTAGTTATAACCGAAATTCAGCCAATTTAACACGAGATATATAACTGCCACCTTGTGTGAGCCGCGAGGCACGGTGGCAAACTTCTAAAACCCTGAACCAGAACATTCTTCTGTCCCTTCCAGAGAGCCGCCACAGCAAATTGCGAACTAACTATTCCATCTTCAAGGTAACACGCTCTCGCTTATGTGGTTGCTTCGATAATTTTTTCCCTTTTGTTTTTTTCCCTATGAGAAAGAATATCATTTGCAAAAGAACAGTGGAAAAAAAAAATTTTCAAACAAAATCTGAATAATTCCAAAAATTTGCTTGTAATTAGAGATCCAGATCATTCCCTAGTCCAATAAATTCTCAAAGAATGTTTATTTATGTCTCTTTTTGCCTTTTGAGCTAGCTGAACTGTGGACTTTCTATTCCCAGAAAGAAGGAAAGAAGAAAGTTAGGGAACCATGTCATCCCTAAGGAACGCTATTCCCAGAAAGGCTCACAAGGAGCGTTCTCAACCGTGAGTCATAAGAATGCTTTTCCTCCCTTTGGCTTCTCTTTGTTTTTTCATTGTTTTCCCCCAATTTTATGACTTCAATTTTGATGTTGTGTCATGCCAGTCAGTCAAGGAAGAAATATGGACTTCTTGAGAAACATAAGGACTACATCGTCCGTGCAAAAGCTTTTCACAAAAAGGAGGAAACTTTACGGGTAGAAATACTCTACCCTTTAAATTTTGTTTGCTTACTACTTTCAGTGTTTTTTTAGTAATCAATTAATGACCTATTATTTGGTTTGTGTTAATTCTTGGGTTTTTCTATGGCTATGGTTATGTTTTGCAGAGGCTTAAGGAGAAAGCTGCTTTCAGGAATCCTGATGAGTTTTATTTTAAAATGATTAAAACTAGAACTGTTGATGGAGTTCATAAATTAGAGTAATAAATTCGTTCTCAATTCTCTTTTCTTTCTTATTTTTCTGACTTTAATTTCCTGTTTTCCCTCTCATTTGTGTTTTTTGCCTTGTCTGGTCCTTTATAGGAGTCAAGCTAACAAGTATACTCATGAAGAACTCATGTTGATGAAGACACAAGATATTGGGTATGTTCTTCAGAAACTGCAAAGTGAAAAGAAGGTATGTGATTGATTAAATTGCTGTTTTACATAGTTTTCTTGTTAATTTGGGGTTTTTATTTAGGATGATTTATGCTATGTTATAGTAATGATGAAAATCCTAACTTTTGTGGCAGAAAATTGAAAAGCTGACTGCCACATCGCACTCTCTTGATACTCGACCGCCAAACAAGCATATTTACTATGCAGAGGATAGGTTGGTGCTTCCTAATCTGTCAATGATTATTACTGAGCTATGTTCCCATTGAGGTTGAAATTGAAGTTTTATTGCTTGACAAGACTTAGGATTAGAACGGAATGGTTAATGTGTTTGATCAGTTTTCTGGTTATGAGTGTAAGGGTTTTGTTGTAACTTCATACGGTTGCGGGGTCTCAAAAACTATCATTTGTATGTTTTAGACAACTGGCCTTAGGCTAGAGAATCCCCATTTGGTTAACTTTTGGCAATGGTTTTACTCTATGTATTTTGTTTGGTGATGTATTATTCTTCTGAAGTTAAAATTTGCTTAAGTTTTGGTTGTGAAATTCCTGTTGAAGTTATTAAACGGTACCTTTAAATATTGAACCTAACCTATTGAGGGCAATCTTCACAGTGTGCTCTGCAAATTTGCATCTCTATTTTTTTCTCCCTTCCGACTTCATTGTTTTATTGCATGGTAGATGATCCAATGGTCAGTTAATAAGATTTTTTTCTTTTTGTGTATCTTGCAGGGAGGAGGCTAGAGAATTAAGGACACGGTCCTCAGAAGTTAATACTGTGAGTGCTTCAGAGGATGTTCCTGATCGCATTAAGAGGTAAAGAGGACTTATGGTGAGATGTTAATCTCACTTCAAAATTTTTTTTAAAAAAAGCCCATTTAAATCTGACTGATTTCTTTTAGAGTTAAAAGAACTAGTACTTGGAGATTGCTCTCCCCAATGTTAAACTTACATACTGTAACCTTTGGCCAAATTAATTGCAATGTAGTTAAAAGCGATAGGCGCACTCAAAGCGATATACCTTCCTATCGCCTTGAAGCACAAAGAAAGCACTTGCTTGAATGAAGCAAAGTGCTAAAGTACTAGTGTAATTTATTAGTAATATAATAAATAATATACCAAAAAATATAAATAATAAATATTAGCAAACACAATCAGAAACAACTAAAACTTGTGAAAAGTCACTCCACATGATAAAATAAACTCCATAACATTCAAAATATAAAACAGAAAATCTATGTAATTATGTAGAAATCTAGTATTTAAAGTTAATTATAGTAAATTAATAGTAGACTATAACAGATTTACAGCCCCAACTTTTATCTATTAAAATAAAAACCTTAACCTATCTCCTTTTAAAAGAAGCCCATTTTAATTGTATATGAAGCGATGGGTCCATTTTGCACTTCTCCTGAGCGCCTAAGCACACTAGGCGAGTGCTTTTGACTACACTGATTATTTGACACCTTCTAGAGATTATAATACGAATCTACTGTATGCTATGTATGAAGAATTTTTTTTTTTTCTGGGAATGGATTCAGAAAGGATAGGGCAATGGGTTGTGTTTCTGTTGGATTTACAATGTTTTGGGCTAAAAAGAAATTTTATTTTATTTTTTTCTGAAACTTGCTTTGAAGTAAGTTGCCATGTACCTAGTATTGGAGCTGAGAATTCCTCCTCGTTATCCCTATTTCACATGCAAGACGTGTATTGGAATGGGAATTTTTTTTATTACAGGGTTGAACAGAATATGAGGCAACCTTTTAAATTATTTTGTGTAATTGTGTTAATGGAATGAATAGTCTTAGTAATATTTTCTTGCTAGTACTGTGTTTGGACCAAATAGATAGAAACAACTCCAATTATTCATTGGAATGAAACTAGGAGTTGAAGTTTGAATAATATGATATAATTCAACATCTTTTTTTTCTTGCTGATCATTAAGATTTTGTATTAGAATTGTTTTTAAATATTTGGCCTTGTGCATTCTCTTGGAAATTATACTGTTTGATATTAAGAGTTGGAATACTGTGATGAGTAAGAGTTCATTTTCTTGTTTTGTTCAACTGTCACACTGAACTCACTCAAAAAGGGTACCTAACCTAACAGGATGATTTGTTTGCATAGTGGGTTCTTCCTCTGCCCACCGCCCCCAGACCCCCCAAAACTAGGAAGATAGTTGGTTCAGATAGAATGTTCATTGTACGAATATCATTAATTTATGGAATATTTCCTTCTGTCAATGTGAGGGGATCCTGTTACACTAACTTCACAATATTTTTTTTTTTTCTTCTCCAGGGAAATAGCCAGTTCATACAGAGAGCTCGAGGCCCGAAAAAAGAGAGTAGATCAGTTGGAGAAAGTATATTCAGATATGGCATTGCAGAAGGAATTACAGGTATCTATGTTTTAAAGTTGCCTTGTGCTTCAGATATGCTTTAAAGTTTGACATAAAAAATACTTCCTAATGATCAGAAAAAGGGTCGAAAGCGCAAACTTCGGGAAGATGAGATTAACAGTCCGACTTCCAGACCAGTATATAAGTGGCGATCAGAAAGAAAGCGATGAAAGGTATCTGTGGGTCCCGTGGTATCTTACCAGTCCGTCTGCTAAAGCTTATAGCTTTGCACGTTCAAATTTTTCAAGGATCCTTGAATTTTGTAACTGAGGGCAAACAATTCTTACAGCGTAAGCTCAGCATCAGGTAGAAGGAATCTGATGAGCAAATGGAGTGAGATAACAAAGGAACTCAAATGTGACCTCTGTATTTCTATTTTGTTGACATTTAAACCATTCAAGTCAGTCTCTGATATCAGGATTCGTTCCTTTTTTTTTTTCCGTCCAACATATATGAGTAGGAATATTTTTATTCACCGACAGCTTTGTCTGTTGGTAAACGTATCTTTATTTAATGTGCCATCATGGTATTGGATTTCTCTTTCTTATACTTTGAATCAGTTTCTGTTATTATTTTGCTGCTCATAAATAACCTTTGCCATCATTGGAACAAGGATCTGTTCAGGAAATTTATTTCACAAAAGATTTATTTCTGTTTCATTTATTCTTGAATTTAAATGGAAAATAAAAGCTGGGTTACTAATTTCTGTGCAGTCTAAATGTGGTGCACCCTCAGCAAGTCATTGATCTTTCCACCGGAGGCAGTTTTAGAATTTCTCTCTCCTGCTAGTGGTTTAAAACAAGAAATCTTACGAAATATATATTTCAACGGAATGCGATCAAATTTCTAATCTGCTCGAAGAAACTTTGATTGTTGGTTGACAAGGATTTCAGTACTTGATTTAAACTGTGTTTGCACTTAAAGCGATACGTTGACATAATTTTTTTTATATAAGACCTACAGAACACATGACCAGCTCCCCCGTAGCTTGACTGGTTCGGTTTATTTGTCAACCTTCAAGATCATGGGATCGACTCTGGTAAAGAAATAAGTGAACAAGACTTAAAGCACAAATGAATCTTGACAGAGTCTGGTAAGGAAATAAGAGACGATTGCAAAAATAATATTAACAATAATTAGAGAGCAAGCGAGCATTGTTCGAAGTGGTAGAGAGGAACTCATCGGGGGAAGTTTGGAAGTGAACTGCGCGCAACTAATTCTGTAAACCGAAGAAAGAAAGTGAAATTTCTCAGGATAAGGAAGAGCTTAAAAACAAAATCGTTTCATGTCTGCGCACTGTCAAAAATGAAATGAATTTCTTATTCATTCTATATGCAGAAGGTTTTATTGTAAGGTTACCATTTAACGCCAAGAGAAAATGGATGTACCAGCATAAATTTTTACTGACGTGGCTCCACAAGAATGTATAATGGCTTCCCATTTAGCCTGCACTGCCCCTGCAAAAAGAGAGCAAACCCGGATCCGAAAGCAGCAAGCAAAAGGGACCGAGTTAATCTCGTTTCAGAGATTTTCATGTCGAGATGCACTATGAGATTTTAGATATTCATAGACAAGCTAGAGACACCATTGGAGCAAATGTAGCCTCAAATGTTAATGTCTTAATTAATTTGACAACAAAATACATAGAGGAAACCATATAATCAGATGGGGAAGCAGGAGATGTAGCTGAAGTTCTAAAGTCTCGAACCTACTGTCATTACCTTAAACTCAGGCAATCCAACGACGCATGCACATTCAATAACATCGGCTCCTACACGTTCTTGTCATTGCCAATTTCAATTATAAAATCTTCAATCAGGAACAAAATTGAACACTGGCAGAAATATTAAGCTTGAGAATTCAAGGAAAAAGTACTGAACCGCAGCTGCTTACCTAATAGTCTTATTGCTGCCGAGAGAGTTCCACCAGTAGCAACTAAATCATCAATAATAATAGCACGCTCCCCATCTCCAATGGCGTCCACATGTATCTCAAGACAGTCATTCCCATACTCAAGTACATATGCTTCAGAAATTACCTCTCCTAGACATTTAAAACATAACCATTTTGAAGATCTAAATAGTCTTAGGAATTTGAACTTGGGTCATGACAAGCAGTAACAATTAATGATTCTAAGAATGAAACAGAAAAATCTTCAGCAGCAGTGCCATTCTTGTCTTCATGTTTCTGTAACCACAGCATTCCCTTCATCCTTTAACAATACCAGCATTTATGTGTGTGTAAGAGAAAAAGAATACCTGGCAATTTTTTGGGTTTACGTAGGGGAACAAACTTGGCACCAATAGCTAATGCAATTGACGGGCCAAACATAAAACCTCTGGCTTCCACTCCTACATAAACATTTGCCTTTGTAAGCAACCAACGAACTTTATACAGACCATGTTTACATAGACACTGCTGGTTGCACCAGCCACCATGTATAGATGTAAATATAAAAAAGCAAAGGATAAGAATCAGATGGTGATCAAGATAGTAGCTTGAGCATTCATAATTAGTTCAATTTGATTCAAATATTCTGATTCTGTTAGATCTTCTTTTTTTCATACATTTTCTCCTCAACGTATAGCATAATCAAAATCATTGAGAACTGAAAATTAATGCCATTTCTTCAAAAACAGATATATATTTCAAGCAACATGAGAAAGAGAATATACCAGCAACAACAGCGATACCCATATCTCTATAGCGATCAACAAAAATATCCACAGTGTCTTTAAATGCTTTGGGATCAAGCAACAGTGTGGTAATGTCTTGAAACATAATTCCTAAAATCCACAGAGAAAGCAAACCCAAAAAAACAAAAAGCTTGTGCTTTAGGTTAGCAACTGACTTTTCACTTAATTAATTAAGCGCACAAAATCTACTTAAGTACACTTTGCTTTTGCAAGGAAACAACAAAAGCTAGCACTTTCAAACTTCAGTGATAATCAAACTACCCAGAAAAAAAAAAAGGAAAAAAGAAAAAAATTACCCGGTTTTGGAAAGTGAGGAACCACTCTAATGGCATCAGATATGGCTTTCAATCTTGGGTCTCCTTGTAGGCCATTTTCTACTGCAAACATTTTCTTGCTTTTTCTGTACCTTGAGGTTGGATGGTGAATTTAATGTTCTTAACCCAGTAGAGGTAGAGTTGTTTCCTTTCAATTTCTAAGCACAAAGAGAAAATGAGAGTGTCATTAAGAAAGTGTATCTTTGTTGGCAAAAGGAACACTGAGGAAGATCCACATGCTCAGTACGTATTTATAGCCTCACTCCCCCTGTTCACTTGCTCTTTTGCATATAATAATACCGATAATATATAATTTAAATCATATTAGCAATTTTTTTTCATTCTTATCAAATTTAAAGTAAATTTATTTTTGTATTAGGCATAAAAGACAATAAAATATGAGGTAAATTCTCCACGTCATTTATAAATTAATTTAAGAAAAATATTATATGTTCTAATATTTATATTTTTAATATAGATTGAATAAAACAAATAGATAAATAAAGTATAAATATTTTATACAAATTGAGACATGTTGAAATAAAAAATATTATGACAAATAATATTTTTCTTATTTTAATTATATAGTGATATATACAAATTATAGTAATAATAATCAATATCAAGAAAACAATTAAAAGCATATTACTTTACATTTGATAAGTCTACTGAATTTTTGTATAATTTTTAGGAAAAATTATTATTTATCCCTTATGGTTTAATAAAATATACTAGTACCTCATAATATTTGAAAATTATATAATTTATTTTCTCTATTTTATTTCCGTTAAATTAATATAGTCATAATATTTGAAAATTATACAATTTGTTTCTTCTATTTTATTTCCGTTAAACTAATATAGTCATTTTGTTAAATTTTAAAACATTTACAATTATTAAAAAAAATATTCTATTTTGCTCGGAGAAGTACTAATATGGTGAATCAAACTTGCAGAATAATACCGGTATAATAAATGAAACTTACGTATGTATTCATAATTCGGTTTGGTAGGTTTAAACTAAAAATTTATAGTCAAACCAATAATATCGGTTTTTAAATATTTTAATCTCGAATCCAAACAAGTACTACTAAAAATAACCAAATTAATGTTATTTGGATTATGTTTGAATTGTTGTTTTGGTCGGTTTGATAAACAAAGGATTGAAATAAAACAAAAATATCATAAAAATTAACTTAAAACCATAAATAAAAATAATAACAGATCATAAAAATATAAAAACTTAACACACTATTTTAAATTCTAGAATTTCAAAATATAATTTATAAATTAAAAAATATTTAATAATGGTGTTTCAATATATTCATCCAAAGTAACATTTGATTCTATTAATTCCACAAGTAGAAGAAAATAATTAAACTTAATATTTCTTTTGATATGTATATATTATTGGTTCGGTTTTATTAAATTTATATTTTCATAATCCAAAACTAAACCGGAAAATCAGTTTATAAGAATTTCAAAACCACAACTATCTATAAAATCACCTAAACCATCCTTTTTTATTTGAATTAGATTGGATCAATTCATTTTGATATATTTAGTTAATTTTTAGGCAGTTCTACGAATAAAAAAATACTGATGCAATATATCAAAATTTTACAAGACAAACAACATAATTTTCAAACGTAAAAAATATTAGCATATTATATCAAATTATATGTAATTTTTAAATTTTAAAAAATATTAAATTGTATTATATCGAATTATTAAGGGTAAATTATATATATTTTCAATATGAATTGCTTTTTTTGTGTGCGATTATAGCTGGGATCAGGAGATATTCTGGAGTGTAGCAACCGGCGGTGGACCCATAGTACGACAACCAAAAGGAATGATATGGTGACTTGGCAATCTAAGATTCGTTAGGTTGGGTTCCGCAATTGAATGGTCAAGATCAAAAGCAGTTGTTTCGACCGTTGGATTTTGTTTCTGTACAGACAAATCAGCAGCATTTGATCATACGCCAGTTCGCGCATCCACATGATGCCACCATAAATGTCATCCGTTTCAATAGTTACAATTGCATTGACAACGACACCGTCGTTTTGACAACTTTTTATAAATGACTGAAGGCATATTCAAGTCATTTTTGCTATTTAGCTTCTTCTAATGATTTTTTGTCACTTAACCAATTTCATTTTTTATCTGCTTTATCATCAATCTAGTTCATAAAACTGAATATATAATTATTTGTTAAAATAATATTATTGTCCAAATCATAATTTTTTTATTATTGTGTCAATATTATAAAAGGCTTTGTGATTGAATAGAAAATAAAATAAACAAAAAAAATTTAAATAGTTAAATAAATCAAAAATTGCTACAAATATTAAATGGCAAATACGAACGTATTATAATGACTGGATATAACTTAAGTTTTCAGAAAGTAATATTAAGTAGGTGAAATGACTAAATGTCAAAATCCAATAATGAAAATTTGATGAGTGGCTGATGTACGAATACCTTTTTAATTAGTTTTCTGTATATAGAAAAATAATTATTTTTATTAATTTGATTTATATAAACGTCGTTTAGATAAATATTTTATAAAAATTTATAAAATATTTAAATAAGTACGAATACAAACGTAGTCTAGAATCTAGATATTGCTTCTTTTATAAATCTAACCAATACCAATATAGGTTAGTTTGCATGTAGTTTAGATTATAAGAGAAATATACCGAAGATTTGAATTATTTTTTATCAACCTGAAAAAATTTCATTATAATTTTTTTTTCTATACATTATTGAGTAAAAAACTTACCTAATTGACTATAGAAATGCATGCGCGAATGCTATTTTAAGAACTCATAATCAAAGAATTATGTGTGCGATCCCAGGCCCCTCTAGCCTTTATTTACCATCATTGTCAATTTTTTGACGGTTTAGATCCCTCCAAGCAATTGAGATGCAATCTCGACCGTCCGATTCTCATTTCCTATTCGAAAGAAGGCTAGTTAAGCTGCTATATAACGTTGCAAGTTGCAATCTTCCTTTTTTGTTGTAAAATTATTATTTTTTAATCAAATCCTTAAGCTTTTTGGTAACATAACCCTTAATTTTTGGTCACTGAGATGAGAAAGCAATTGACAATGTTGGTCTTGGAATATTTAAATAAGCTTATAGTCTCTTTCCTTTATCATTGTGTAATAATTGATCCACAATTATTTGAATTTTCCACTATCTTATTTAATTATTACTTAGTTTTCAGTTCTTTTATTATTATTATTTTTTTAACTATCTAATATTCAGAAGTATAAACTAATTTCGATTTGCATCCAAAAATAAGGGAATAAATTGTTTTCTCCCGACTTTTATAAATAATTTATATTTATGAATTAAACTTGAATCCCAACTAAGAGTAGTTATTTTACTCTTTTTAGTGCAATAACTAATTAATATTATAATACATATCTTCATCCCTTGAAAGATGTACAGCTCTAATTCTGACTTTTTATAAAAGAAAAAATAGTTTCTGAATTATAATATTTATATATATTCAATGGAAGAATGAAGCATGAGTTAGTTAGTGTACCATAATATTCTAGCTAGACCTCAATAATACCGTTATCATCTGAACCTTCAACTCTATTATTAAAAATGGTCCAGCGCCTTTGTTAAAAAAAAAAAAAAAAAAAAACCCAGAAGAAAGCATGGAATTCTTTAGGGCTAATTCAGTAATTTCACGACCATACACTTATAAATCAAATATTTACTATTTTTTTGCCAGGGTCAATTTATTGCAAAAAGGTCATACCAAAGCTGGTGACATGAGATTTCAAATAAGTTGTTGATAAAAAGAGAAGGAAAGACCATATATTCAATCTTCATGTGATTGAACATAATATATAATTATAAGTAGTTGAAGTTTTTAAAAGAAGATGGATAAACTTTATAAAGGTAAGTTGATTACAGGGTGTGTAC
>CATIWF010061940.1:0-15882 GCA_949630135.1 Balakata baccata
GTATTCATATCATATTACATGCCTTTACATCTTTACTATTATTCGTATCATTAATCTCTTACTATCACTCATATCCATCATGTTCATTTTCTTTTCAATTAATGACTTCGATAAATATAGCTCAAACCTCATTCTCAAACTGGTCAAATACAGGGTGTAAAGTAGGTGACTAGTCATCCTACTCATTTATATGTTCATTCGATCTCTCTCAAAGCGTGTTCACCCAAACTAGGACTCAACTACCTGACTGAGTATATCTGTAATCTGTATGCCCATTCGAGCTCCCTCAAGTCAAGCGTGCTCACCCAAACCAAGGCTCAGCTAACATGACTGAGAACAATGGACATGAGTACTAGGAACAAGAGCACCCAAGTCAAGACTAAACAACCTGATCTTCACTTATACATCTCATCGATACGTATCATTTATCCCCTTCATGATGCATCATTTACCCTAAAGTAGTACTCAGGTATAAAAATGAGCGTTTATATCAAAGCATTTTTTCATTTTAACCTTGTACTTTCTTAATTCCATCTTGTTTAACATAATATACATACATGTTCACATATCACATTTATACTTATTAACATGTTTTCATATATTTTTAGATCACACTATGACATTTGTACATAATTAATATATTTCGGACTCACCAAAATATTATTTAAATATAGGTCACTATTGCTGTGAATTGTGTCTTTACAGCCATGAATTTTTAGGCTAGCCATGAAGCCTGGTCGTGAAGGCTACTACCTCTATATTCATGGTCATGACAGTTTCAGTATGGTTGTGACGCTAGTTATGAAGGGTCTTAACTTATGCCTATTGTCAAATTTTGTCAAAATTCTATTTCTAATCACTTTCTAAACATGTGTAGACATCATTCACAGTCCTTGGACATCAAAACAAATATGTTATCACAACTCAAATCATCCCCCAAAATAGGGTCACAACCAAATTCACACTCTTACTTTACACATACCTTGTACCCATTTTAACACCTTTGTCATTTTCATACTCATAACCATATTTATATATATTCAAATATTTTAATTAACCTTTCTAACATTTGATTATGTCAGTTCATGTCTCATATTATATTATATCCTATTACTTAACAAATAGGCATGCTCAACAACATCATTGCATATAACTCAATATTTACATGCATTTATCACCTTTAAGGGGCAAATAACAATATGTATATGTACAAACCTCTATTAGGAGCTTGACAAAAACTTAATAAGGAACTATCTACTCTTCTTGTCGATCTCTTCCCTCTTGTCTTCCTATCACAAACAATACCACATATCAAATATTATGTCTATGGTAGTATGACAAAAAAGTAAAACTAACCCATACTCTTCAAACTATGGTTAATATGCATGATTTTTACTCCATATCATGGTATCTCACTTCCAATAATTTCAAATAATACAAACACATTCAAAACCCAACCATTCCAATAATTTCAAAGAATACAAACACATTCAAAACCCAACCACCCTTCTTCTTCCATAACTCATCCTCTATAGCTTTTCACCTAAACGCCACAACTACTTCATATAGCTTCATAATCATAATAAAGAGATGATTTTCTTGGATTTTCGTACCTCTTGAAAGTAGATACTACCCTTGATCATATAAGAAACTCGTGGGCTCTCTTGCACCAATTTTCTTTTTCCTCCCATTCTCCACCAAAGTTGATAATTTCTTCAAATGTTGCTTTAATCTTGTTCTCTCTCTTATTTTGGTGTTTAATTTACTCAAAAACCATGAAGAATCACTCACATATGGTTCTTGAGGGTGTGTGACAGGAGTTTGGGGTTTGATGATGGAAAAAATGAAAATAAGATCATGAAAAAAGCTTATATACATCCCCTTTCACGATCATGAACACGTCTTTCACGGTCATAAACAAAACCTTCATGGCCAAGAATGTCTACAATAAAAACAGTCAATGCTTATCTTTAACCACAATGTTCATGGCCATGAATTACTTTGTTCACGGGTGTGAAGGCTGATTGTTCACAATTTCTTCATCTCTTTCATCTCTCTCTTCAAACTAAAGTCAAAATTGACCAATATATCTTACATATACCTAAAATATACCCTCATATACCTCATGTATACCCTCATATATCTCAAATACACCTCTCATATGATCACTTTAAGTTACATAATCATGCATAACAATCAACCTCTAGTTAATAGGTGTTACAAGAGGTTGTATTATTTGAGTTGTGAAATAATTATTCCTTACTTTATCATGGAATGTGTATTATATGAAATTGAAGAATAACAATTCTATAGAATAGCTATTCTTTGATTAAATTTGAACCAAAGCGTGAAATAGTTATTCTATTTCTTACCTATTCCATGAACCAAAATGACCTAAGTGTTAAATTCAATTCCGAGAAAGGTACTTTTGATGGTGAACGCTTTGAAACACAATGATTGGACAAGAATTTATTTTACTAATCTATAAATTATATTTTGAATTTTGTATAAGTAGTGTGCATAATTTTCAAATTTTGAATGATTTTCACATTATTATTTTGATCATGTTAAAATTTGTCAAAATTTTTATGATATTATAAATTTTTACTTTGTTCATTTATTTATTTCTTAACCCGAACAAATTACTATCCAAATCAAATCTAAATAGCATTAGTTTGGATTTTTTAATAGTAGTTAGTTTGGTAAAAAATAAAAATATTTTGAAAACTAATTTTATTGGTTTGGTTATAAATTTTTGGTCTAAACCGACCAAACTGAACTATGAACACCTCTACTTTTCAATAACGCAGTATTAATAAAAAATTTATATTAATTTTAAGAAAGTTATATTGATAAAAAAAATTTAAAATAGAGAGTGAAATAGAACATTTTATTGGAAAGTACATAATTTTCAAGACAAATTAAAATAGGAAGTTCAGTTTTTTATAATATAATAGGAAGTGATTTAGAAGTATTGTTGAATATATTCTAAGAAGTATATCTTCTTACGAGCATGATAGTGTCATGATCCCTTAAAAAAAATTCATTTAGATAGATATTTGTCATATAATGTGTGATTAAAAAATAATTATATACATAACATGTGAAATTTCTAAATATGTTAATCAATCTATGCCTAATTTTATAATATGCTAAATATTTTAAATTCATGGAAATTTCATTAACGGTATTACAACTATGCAAATTGTAACAATACAATTTTTGAAAGTTTATTTTAGTTATAAAATAAAAGTTGAGATAATTTTATGTTACAAATAATTTTTAAAGTACTGAATTATTATAATTTACATAATTAAGGTATCGTCGGTGAAATTCACCATTTTAAATTCACATTGAATAAATCTATTGAAAAAGTAAAACCTTTCAAATTTTAAAAGTACAAGTAAATTTTATTTTAACCATTCCACAAGTTAAAAAAATAAACTCATTCTATGATACATCTGACATATTGGTACACTAGGTGTAATGAACGGATCAAATCATAAGATACTCATCCAACGGTTGATATTGCAAATCAATAAACGGTTCAGATAAAATGTGTATGTAACACCCACTAGTTAGGGCCTAGAATATCACAAAATATGTTTACATAAATGTCTTTTAAGTGACCAAGGGTTTTGGGGCACGATATGGATGAAAAATGATGAAAAAATGACCTGTGAGAGGGTCATGGTCGTGACTCTTGGTGTCACAAGCATGACCATCGTGGTGAGACATTTTAGCCTTATTGATGAGTGTCATGGTCATGACTAGTGGAGTCACAGGTATGATACCCCTGACAACTATATAAAAGTTGAGTTTTTCAGCAGAATAATAGAGGAAATAACACCCCAAACCCTAACACTCATTCTCTATAGGCCTTTCCAGTCAATTCTCCACCATTTTTCATTTGATTCTTTGAGTTAGAAACACCAAACACCAAGCCTAAACTAAGATTTAATAAGAAAATCAACAATTTAAGCTTAGTAGC
Source organism: Balakata baccata (assembly GCA_949630135.1). Classification (NCBI taxonomy): domain Eukaryota; kingdom Viridiplantae; phylum Streptophyta; class Magnoliopsida; order Malpighiales; family Euphorbiaceae; genus Balakata; species Balakata baccata. The sequence goes on from CATIWF010061940.1 coordinate 3,992, forward strand.
AAAAGTTCAAAGTGGGCAGCAAAGGGGAGGCTGAAACCCTCCAATTGTCTGCTCCAAGTTCAGTCATTCAAGGTAAGAATTGATGAGTTTTAATATTTTAAGGGTCTCCCTTTACGAATTAAGAGATTAGAACAGGAGTTAAGGGTTGTACCTAGTATTTTAGAAATCACATATTAGGGGTTTTGATTATTCTTCATAGAACCTTGCTTAAGCATGTGTTAATGTTGTATTATATTGTTAAATTTGTACTAGGTGAGCAAGGTGACAGTGGTGATGCCACAATGCTTGAGAGAGAATGTTAGTGAAGATTTTACAACTCCATATCAGGTCTGCATATATATAACACTTTAATTTTGAATTTGTGTTGCATATGTTGATGCTTCATAGGTAAAATGAATGAATTTAAAGAGTTGTTCATAGTGTGTATGTGCTATGTCTTTAGAATGAGTTATGATGCCAAGTTTAAAGTAAAGTATGAGGCTTTGTAACAAATGATACAGGGTGAACAAATGAAATGGTAATCTTCTAAATGACATGAGAGTATGGCATTATGGCATAAATGAGAACTAACTATCTCTAATGGCATGTAAGAAAGGTAATGACTTAATGGCATGTCATGGTTTTTGTTTTATGTTTTACAAATTGAAGTATATGATTATGTGTAAAAGTTTGGTAGTTGGTATGAAATGAGAATATAAAGTGATAAGAGCAAGTTAATAGGGAAAAGAACTCTTGGGTTAATGACCTTTATGCTATTAAATTTAGAATGTCATATGTTGAATATCCTTTAATAATGGAAGACATGTTTTAGCATGATAAAGTGAAGTGTTGCTAGGTTAGGTGGCACCTAGACTACCATAGAAATTTTGTATGTGAATTTGGATTGAATATATGTTGTGTTAAGATGATTTTTGTGTTGAAAACATAAAGTCACACTCGTAACTCAAGTCCCAAAATGACACAGAAGTGTTTCCAACCAGGTTCATTAGTCACGACTGTGACTCCTAAGAGTCACACCCATAACTGTAGAAATAAGTTAAAATATGTTTTTAAATGCTTCCATTTATCTTATTATGCTAAATAAACACAGATAACCTGTTAAAATCATTGATTTAACTATATAGACATGGGATGTAAAAAGGTATGTGACTCATACCCATCTATATATTGCATGTACATGGAACAGGAAGTAAGATAACAAATGAACAGTTATGAAGCAAACTATAAATACCCAGTTACTCGTACTAAGACCACTTATAGGATAGATGGCATGTCATTTAGGGTCTTGGTAATACAATTATTATATCAGTATAATCGTAGTTAGACAAGTTGGCTGAAGCTCCTAGGGAGCACACTTGATCCTTATTACTAGCATAGTTATTAATGTCAAATTGGCTGAAGTTCCAGGGAGCACACTTGACTTTAGCTTAATTTATAGATAGGGCGGCTGAAGCTCTAAAGAGTGCTTCTATTCATGACTCATATCCAAAGAGTCAAAGTATAAAGTATTGGGCGATATTATGATTTATGTATTGCAACTTATAAGCATGACATAGTTTTACACATAATAATCATATCTCATGGTTGTTTAAGTTGTAGATTGATCCCGCTACCAAGTACACTTCTAAGCTAAGGTGTGATGTATGTCATAATGTATAACCATATGCACAAGTAATAAGTGATATAAGAACATACAAGTGTAATCACATGAATGTTGTAAGATGTTATGTACTAGTGATGCCATGATTGTATAACAAAATTATATTGCATATATGTACCACTAAACTTTCAGTAATTTAGCATGTGGATTTTCTGAACGCAAGCTTGGAGCTGTAGAGAAGGTTGATACATGAAGAGCCCAAAATACTGTCGGAGCAGATACCTTGTGATCTTTGGGTCAGTCTTCATGCTTTTATTATTTTACATTCTTTATTTGTTACCCATGATGGGGTAGTTTTGGATATGTAATAAATGATTTTTATGATTTTAATTTATTTAATGTTTTGGATTGTGTAATAAGATTTAATTTGGGCATGTTTGGCCATAGGATAGATTTTAAATCATGATATAATTTCAGTTTCTCATATTTGAGCATGATAACATATGAGTTTATTATGTTGTATGATGAGATAGTTCAAAATAGTTAATATATGAAAAATTTTAATTCAAACATAGCTTTAAAAGTTTATCATAACGTAGTTTGAGTAGTACACTCTTGTATAGTGATAGCTAGTCTACTATATAAGAGGGCATTACAGTGCATCCATATAACATTTATACGTTGGTGTACTATAGGAAAATCCTAAAAAAATCCCTCAATGCAAAGTAAACTTAAATGAAAAGAAAACACTAATTTGACAAGTCGAATAGTCATCATTAGACAAAAGTTAGGTTGAATTATTAATATAGGTGTGTTTTATCAATAAATAACTTGGTTAGCCTTGGTCCAAGTATGGCAAAAGATACTTGTCGGCCTAATTTATTCCATTTCATTATTTAACTTCAGGCACGTTTTTTTCATCCTTATAGCTCCTAATATTTGTTTTTGGTCCTTTTAGCCCTCTATAATAGTTGAAAATTGTTACGTAGCACCATTTAGCACTGACATGACATTGCAGTGGTTCAATTGCAAGAAAAAGGCGTGTATGGTGGTAATGTAAAAAATAAATAATTAATAAATAATTTTTGTATATATTATTATTTAACATTAATGTTACCTAACAATATATTTCTCCATTTTTAAACGCAAATCTATAGCAACTATTTGAAACCCTAGAATTCGATAATCAAAGGTAGAGATGGAGAAATTGATTGAAGAATTCGAAGTCTTGGAAGATGTTGATAAAAAACACAAAAAAATTATCAACATTATATGAGAATTCATTTGCAATTGAAGATGTAATATGTCATTGCGGTTTGAAAGAGTGTCATAGATCTATGCCAATTAGGGAAGAAGATCTTATAGATGTTAGTATATTTTTCATATTTACAATAATAACTAAAAGGATGATTGCCAAAAATAACCTTTACTTTTGAGGTTGTGTCAAAATTAAATTATATTTTATATTTTCCTCATTTAAAAACATAAACTTTTAAAATTTTTATCAATTTATGAATTTCAGCGAAACTCTACTAACATGACATAAAATTATGACGAGTTTAAAAAGACTATACTAACTAGAAAGCTGAATCATTTTAAAAACTTTAAAATGTCATCTTTTTTTTTTAAATTTTAAAACATGAATCTCTCTTTAAGTTTGAAAAATAATACATATTGCTATTGTACTTGAGAATTGTGAGGTCAACAAAGTAAGGAAAACAAAAATTTTACTATTAGTAGAGTTTCATCAGAGAGATTTAGGTTTTCAAATTTTATGAAAAACTAAAATGATAATGTTTTAAAATTTCGAAGATGACTCAACTTTTTAGTCAGCACAACCTTTTTAATCTTACTTGAATTTTATGTCATATCAGAAGAATTTCGTCAGAATTTATAAATTAATAAAGTTTTAAAAATTTGTATATTTAAATAAAAAATAGAATGTACAATTTAATTTTATACAACTTTAAAAGTTTAGATTATTTTTGGTAATTTTTCCGAACTAAAATCAAGTTAGGTTTTAGGATATTTTTTATATTTACAATAATAACTAAAATCATATATCATGATACACGTGTTAACTTTATAATATTTTTTACTTTAATAACTAAAATTAGGTCCCATATTTTTAATATTTACAATAATAACTAAAAGACTAAATATACAAATTAGCTTCTAAAATATAGCTAATAGAGTATGTCACTCCTAAAATATGACTTAGAATAATTAGACCTATAAATTCTAAACTCGGTACGATTGATGCCCTAAAATTATCCTCAGTTTGGCCTTGTTACTAGTAGGATATATTTTGGCCAATCAGAATGCACCATGTAGACAAAAGTTCACTCCTCTCACTGTGTAAAACGGCGCCGTTTGAATGATTAAAATTTTTAATTACAATAGTTCAATAACAACGTCATTTAGAGTTTAGAATTTGAAATATATATATATAATGTCGTCGTTTCCTCATATAGAATAAAAAAATTAAAAATCCAACCTTCAACAATGGCTTTTTCTTTTCATTTTTGGTTCAGTGGAGAATTTTTGAGGAAGGAATCGTAGATAGAGGGATAAAGCTCAAACCTTCAACAATGCTTCTCCGCAGCCGTTTTCTTGTCCTTAAACACCACCACTGATGACATTTTTTGACCCTAACCAAACAGACAAGAACAAATCAAGTGAGATTTATAAAAAAAACAAATCGCAAGCAATTTCTCTTCATCAAATCCAATTCATCCATTACTTTTGCCAATTACAAGAAATAAAAAAAAATCAATTATGAAGTTAAAAAAGCAATTGAAGCTTGATATAAAAATCAATTGTAAATAAAGATAAAGAGAAAACGAAGATCACTAACTAATCTGGAAAGTTGTGAGTGTGAGAGAGAGATAGAGAAGTGGAATAGAGAGAAAGAAAAATAAATGAGAAAAGCGACATTGATTACATGGCGAGAGAGAAGGAGAGGCGATTTGCATGGAAGGCAAATATGAAGAGCAGAGGAGATTGATTACATTTTTCTTTAGATCAGAACAATTATAACAAAGAAGAAAAAACGGCACCGTTTCAAATTATTTTTTCTGAATTTTTACTTAATCAAAACAGCGTTGTTTTGGATTAAAAATTAAAAAAATTTGAAAACGATGCTATTTTACCAAATCGAGTTGGTTCAACAACACTCAATAATGCGGCCAAATAGAGGATAACTTTATGCACTTAATTGTAATAAATTTAAGGTTTAGGGCCTAATTGTTTAAATTACATTTTAGGAAATGACTCATTCTATTGGTTATATTTTAAAGACTGACTTGTACCTTTTGCCTAACTAAAACTATATACCAACTAAAACACCTAAAACATAAACAACCAAAATATATAACCCGTAAAAACATAAAAAAAAAATTGCCAACCATATACCAGCCAAAACACCTAAAACCAACATTTGCTTGTGGGAAAAAGAAGTTGCTAGGCATATACTCGGGTTTGTCAAATTCTTGAAAAACCATAGATTTCGCACTAATCAGTTACGAAATTTTGCTTACTCTCAAATCTTTCGCTATCAATTTAGCAATTTAGGGTTAAACAAAACTCTCCCCAAAAGTTTGATAAAAAAATGAAAAAAAGAGACGGCAAGGAAGGGGGGGGTCAATAAACCGGTTTCAGATTTAAATTTTAAATTATTTTAATAAATTTTCACGTGTAAATAATTTAATTATATGGACATATGTGTTGAGTTGTTCTTCAATTATTGGTCTTACTTGCCACATCATCTCCAATATATTTCATGTGTCTCCCAATTTTTAACACATTCAAAATATTGTGGCCGCATGTCATGAAATGTAAACTTAACAGGAGGCTGGGAGGACTGAACAAAGAGATTAGGAAGTTATAAGGACCACAAAATGCGATAACAAGTTAAATGGCAAAAATAAAATAAATTAGGGAGCAACAAATATCTTATGCCATTATATATTCAAGAAGATTTATTAATTAAATCATTAATTAGTTTGGTAACTATAAATATATAAGCTCATATATGTTTTGTAAGCAATCGTAAACTTTTCAAAAAGGAATAAAATATATCAGCATTTTGTTATTATCTGTTTCTTTTATTTTGTCATTTTGATCGGTTTTTTTGTTCAAATTGTTTTTTATATTTTATTCCTTAAAATTTAAAAATGAGACATATCCAGCAATCATACGATGACGTGATATGCTAAAAAATTATTTCACGGGATATATTACGATGAAATTTAAATTTTAAAAGTGTAAAATGAAATAAAAAAGAAACAAAAAAGGCAATTGGACTAAAAATCGTTGAAAATGATAAAATAGCAAAAACAGAGAATTACAAATAACTGAACATGCTTTTTGCCTTTCAAAAATTGCGCAATTTGGTGCCTATTACAATGAGATTTCATTAAGATATTACAACCAACGACGCTCTTTAGAAATCACAAGAACACAATAAAATTTTATGGTAATGAAAAAATTATATAAAATCCCATTCAAGTCAATTAAATGCTTAATTTATTTTTTACATCAATTCTTTTTATTTTTTTTCTAATTTATGATGTATTAATTAATAAGCATTTTTTTTTTTGTACATGTTTATTTTTGCATTCACTTCTTATGCTTGAGTTTTTTTTTTTTTAAGAAAACCAAAATTAAAGAAGCATAACCTTGCATTTTTTTTTTTAAAGAAAATCTCCTAATTATTTAAGGGGAGTTTGGGATTTCTAATGGTGTAAAAAAGCAAGTTAAAATTTTTTTTTTTAATATGATTGACTGAATTTTTGATTTGTTATAAACTAGTTTTTTAAAAATATATTTCTGAAAAATTATTTATTTATTTTAAAACTTAAAAAATTAATAGAAATTTGAAAAAAAAAAAAGTTTTCTGAAATATAATACGAAGCGTATAATAGGATGCATATGTGTGCTCAACATAAACATTCTTTTCTTCCTTTTTATTTTTTTATTTTTTTGGATAAAATCTACCTAAACATTCTTAGTTTTTGCTTAGGAAACGAGATAACAAAATATTATCTATCTTTAAAGAAAATTTTTTAAGATAGTTTCAATCTACTATATTAATAGGAAATTAATTTAATCATACAATAATATGATTATATATTATATCCAATCAACTAATAAAAATAAAATAATTAAATATATATTATTATATAATTAGGTTAGTCTTAAGATAATTAGTAAACTAAGTTTAAGAATTTATAGTCTTTATGTTCCTATTTTTTTTAGTTATCAATTTGAAGACATGTAATGTAAGATTATTTTGGGAGTGTTGATTCAATATTTTAATGTTGTGTATAAATAAACAAAAAAATATAGTGATTATTTGATATAATTATATATTATTTGACATAATTATATATTTTAATAATTAAAATAATGACAACAATAGAATAATATAATTAATTATAAATAAAAATTTTCACTATATCCATAATTTATAAATATAATTAATTAATTTATATATTTTAATATAATATATTTTATTTTGAATATTAAAGTGTTATATTTTTTGAATAAAAATTTTCATAAATAATATATTTTATTTTTAAAAAATTAATTTTATCGTTGTATTAAAAAAAGTTAGATGTTTCAAACCAATGTTATAAAAACTGGACTGGCCGGTTCAACCGGGAAGACCGGTCAATTTTTAGGTAGAAAACTGGAGGGGTATTGAACCGGAAAAAAACTGGTGAACCTGCTGGTCAAACCATGAACCGGTTGGTCTGGCCGGTTTTGACCATTTTTTCTGATTTTTAAATTTTTTGCAAAAAAAAAAAATTATTTATTAAATTTGGTCAAATCTAGCCAATTCAACTGGTTCAATTAAAAAATTGATCCTAAAACTAGATAAGTTAATCACATACTAGTTAAATTTGTTAAAATAAATATATTTTTGAAGACTTAAATATAGTGATTATTCGATATAATTATATATTATTTGACATAATTATATATTTTAATAATTAAAATAATGACAACAATAGAATAATATAATTAATTATAAATAAAAATTTTCACTACATCTATAATTTATAAATATAATTAATTAATTTAATATATTTTAATATAATATATTTTATTTTGAATATTAAAGTGATATATTTTTTGAATAAAAATTTTCATAAATAATATATTTTATTTTTAAAAAATTAATTTTATTATTGTATTAAAAAAATTTAAATGTTATAAAAATTGGACTAGCCGGTTCAACCGGAAAGACTAGTCGATTTTTAGATAGAAAATAGGAGGAGTATTGAACCGGGAAAAAATCGGCGAACCGGCTGGTCAAACCATGAACATGTTGATCTGGCCGGTTTTGACCATTTTTCAAATTTTTTAAATTTTTTGCAAAAAAAATTATTTATTAAATTTGGTCAAATCTACTCAACTCAACTTATTCAACAAAAAAGTTGACCATAAAACTAGATAAGTTAACTACATACTAGTTAAATTTATTAAAATAAATATATTTTTGAAAAGTTAATACACTCTTATTTATAAAATGTTGTGTCATTTTACTTTTTTTTTACGTGAGATTGTTCACTTTTTTATATATATATATTTTATTTTTTTATATTACTTTTCTTTTATAATTTGAAATTTTTGATAATATTCAATTATAAAAATATATGAAATATAATTTTGTTTTAAAAATAATACAAAAAAGAGAATATGAAATTTATTATATTATTCTTGTATAACAATTTATATTATATTTTTATTATGTATGAAATATATTATGTTTTATTATATACAAGACAAGTTATATTTTATGATTATACTACGTAGACCAATACGACTCCAATGCAATCTTAAATCCATGATCAGCTAGCTTTTCTGATTCATTAACCGAACCGATTTTTACAATATTGATTCAAACCACAGCTATCAATATATCAAACACATTACTCAAGGTAAACCTAGCGAATGGTTCAGAACCAACGGTTCTATGGTTCAAAAAAATTTGAACCGGACCGGAACCGGCCAGGAGAGTTCCAGAAACCAACTTGTCTATCCCGGTTCAACCGGTTCAAATTTTTTATTTTTTTTAATATAAAATTAAAATTAAATTTAATAATTGAAAATAATTTATGAGTTAAAGAAATACAATTAAGGTTAAAATAGTGTATTATTTATATACATTCTAATTATTTGGAGTTAATTATACAAATTGAGAAGAAAATTTAAATTTGGATAATGAGAGAATAAGTAATAAATATTTAAGTTAAATTTAAGAAATATTTAAAAGTAATAATTTAAAAAAAATTTAAGTGAAATATTTTGTTTTAATTTTAAAAATTATTTAAGCTAAATATGAAAAAAAAATGAAAGTAATAATGTTAAAAATTTATAAGTGAAATATTTATTTGTAATTTTAAATTCAAGTTAAATTTGAAAAAAAATTGAAAATAATATTAAAAATAATAAATTGTCTTGAACTTAATTTTATTTACCATTAATTAAGTTGTTTACGTATCCTCTTGGAATTTAGAGGAATCAAAGCGTACGTAGTTCTCTTACCTTTTAAATTTGTTGAATACTTATTTACCTTATTTAATCCGAACCATTAGTACCGGATGTACCAATGGTTCGTTAGGTTGTAGAAGTTAATTCTTTGTTGTATCTTTTTTTTTTCAAATTCTTGTTGCCTTAGGACCGCTTTAGTCCAATCAGCGACATATGCTTGAGTTTCAATTGATTCGAGAGCTAAATTTGATCGCATCTCATCCAAAATATTACCTCCTAAACTAAATGTTTGTTCAACAACAACTGTTGAAACTAAACATGCAAAAATTTGTTTTGTAATTTGGGTAAGGAGGATAAATATTTTAGTAGCGACTCCACCATTCAAGAACATGAAACTCTTTACCTGCTTTACTATCACCAAATTCAAATTTTGTTGTTAGATAAATGTTAAGTTCGAGAGAACCGATAGATGATCGGAATTTTTTATGACTTTTTAACATCAAACGATCACTCATTCTCATATTTTCCAGTTCAACATATTCATTACTAGAACTAGTGAAAGTAGAAATATATATAAATTACTAAATTCATTAAATAGGTCACAAATATTTCTTCTAACTTTATTTACAATTAAATCAATACTAACATCTTCACTATCAAGACACTCATAATAAATTTGCAAATATTCATGTAACATTATAATTCTACACTTAGATCAAGAACACAACATACAAGATTAATCAAATGAATCATTTTAAAATAAGATAACCACTTATATCGCATGACAAATATAACATCATGCAAAATAACATCATTTATATACTCTTTAAACATATCAACAATATTAATACATTGAGCAAAAAATAAATGACATATAGGATAATAAATACCACTTAAAATATATGTTGCATCGTTAAAAACTTTTAAAATTTCTAAAAGATTTTTACAAACATCCTAATGTTGTGGATATAAATTAATTTGTGTCACATTAGTGGAAATAAATGAGCATAATAAATCTTTATATGCGTATGACTCATTGATTAATTCAAATGTAGAATTCCAACGAATTGGGACATCTTGTGGAAATTTTTTTCGGTCTTTTATCATTTTCACGACAAAATCGAATTCATGATTTCATAATTTGGCGATGTTTGTGCAAATAAATAATTTTTTGTTTTATTGGTTCAATTGCATCACCTAATATTTTTAAATCATGTTGCATACACAAATTTAAAACATGACATGCACATCTAATATAAAATTTTTTTTCCACCAATATAAAGTTAACATAGAAATTAAAGTTCTCTAATAGAAACGGTGTTAACTGTCACATTATCAAAACCGATTGAAAAAATTTTATTAACTAAACTGTATTTTTCGAAAATATTTTTATCATTTTATAAATATTATCTGTTATATGTCTATCATCAAATACTCCAAATGCAAGTAATATTTTTTAGATAATTCAATCATTACCAATCCAATGACATGTTATACCATATATGAATGTATATACCAATAATTACTCCAAATATTACTACAAATTGCAACGCGTCAATTTAAAGAAAAAAAAATTTTGCACAATTTTTTTTTATTTTCATTATACAATTTAAATAAAGCATGTTTCAGAGTATTCCTTAGAACATGTTTAGCAAGCGAGATTTAAAGCAGTTTGACAAAAATTATTAAAACCAACTTTATCACTAAAACTAAAAAATAAATTTTCAACACTTATCATTTTTGTCATTTTTTGTTTATACATTTCATCATTATATTGAAATAATAGAGAATTAGAAGACGAACTTGCAAACTTGGAGATTTGGGTTTATTTTTTTACAATACCGAGTTGAGTCGCATGTTTATTTTCCAAATGCTTTTTGAAAGTATCATTCCCACCACCTTGTTTAAATTTGTAAGTTTGGCCATAATAGTTGCATACAACTTGTAATTGACTATCATTTTATTGTATTTTCTTGAAATGAATTTGAAAAATATTGGATGAGCGAAATTTTTGATCTGACCCTTGACTCACATTTATTGAAATATTATCTGTCATTCTTTGGCTCTGTTAAGTGCTATGTGCGAAAACCAATTCATTTGTCATCTCCTCCTCCTCATCCTCCACATTAACAAAATTATCTTAATTTTCCATATTCACAAAAAGATTATTGGAATTAAAATTACATCTTCCACTATTGTTTGTTATTTTTGAGAATAAAGAGAGAAAAATTTGAGAATTATAAAGTTTTAAATAAATTATAGTGTAATTAGAGAGATTATAGAGAATTTAAGAGAAAAATAATAATTTTTTTTTGTATAGTTGAGAGAATTTGAGGAAATATATATATATATATATATAATTAAAAAAAATTTGATGAAATGAAATTGAAATGAATTAAGGTATTTATAGAGAAAATTTTAAATAATTGAAAAGATAAAAATACTCTTAAATTATATCTGTTATTTTTTAATTGTAGTGGCATTTTTGTTTTTTACTATATTTATTTTTTAAAATATTTATATTATAAATTAATTTAAAAAATTAAAAAAATTGAAAAAAAACTGTTGGGAAGGGATAAGGGAGGGACTTGACGGGTGTCAAGTCCCTAGGATGTGCGTTAGAATGGTCACTAACTGTTCTTACGTGCGTAGGCAGGTGGGTCCCACCTGTCTACTCAGGTTTTTTTCTGATTCCGGTTCGGAACTAAAACAGGTGGACTTTGAACCAGAACCGGTAGTTCTGATTTTGAATTCAACTAAACCAGTCTAGAACCGATCTATCAACGGTTCC
>CATIWF010061955.1:0-39048 GCA_949630135.1 Balakata baccata
CACACTCTCTCTTATAGGCATCAAGTCATACAGTGGGGTAGTAGCAGTAAAGTAGTAGTACCATTGTGTTTTCTTGTCCATGTAGAAAATTGAAATCCTTTGTGTCTTCTCCTTTGTTTCCTTTCTACAAAATCAAATTCCATTCTCTGTTTATACCGCTCCACATTTTGAAGCTGAATTCTTTGCATAAACCCCAGAAAAAACTTACTTGTAAAGCTTGTTTTTTTTTTTTTCAGTGTTCAGCTTCATCTAAAACTGAAAATGTCAATGCCATTGAGCCAGCAGCCACCGGCAGTGACTATAGCACAAGAATCTTTCCACACTCACTCAACCCATGGCTCAATTGGCCCGGTTATTGCAGTGCTTGTCGTGGTGGTGATTATAGGCATAGTTGCCGTCATGATTGGAAGGCTGTGCTCAGGAAGGAGAATCTTGGGTTATGGTCAGTATGATATAGAGAGTTGGGCAGAGACTAAATGCTCTTCTTGCATTGATGGAAGGATAAGCTCTCCACCACCTTCAAGGCCTCATGATTTTGCGAACTCTGGCGTAGCTTCTTCAATGCCTCCCCAAACCCCCCAAGAATCCAAGCATGAAGACCTTTCTCCTCAACACCCACCTGGAAATCTTTGAACTCTTCATCATGCTTTCATTTTTTGTTCTTTTTGAATCTGGTGACTCTTTTGCTTTGAGATTTGCACACCATTTCATGTTGATTGATTGTTGCTTGCTACTTGTGCATCGGGTCATTGTTGCTGAATGTGCATCTTTTAGATGAAGCTGTCGTTTTATGGGGTGTTCATAATTAAGTGCTGATGGAAGAAAGTGAAAATGCCATGATCTTTGCATTTCCCTTTTTCATTAACTTGGAATTAGTCTTTGACCGCATAAACATTAAAATCATAATATTGTAGTTGCGTTCAGTTTCAGAAGTAAGATCAATTGAGAAGCTAAAATCCATCCATCCATCTTTTCAGATAAAAATGACAAAATTATCTTAAGCAATGAGTAGCTATTTCAAAGTTTAGGTAACAAATCTTTGCAGAAGTCTTGCTTAAAAAATGCAGAGTGACGTGCGATTTAATTAGAAAGCACATGTCATCACCATTCACCGGGTAGAAAAAAAATGGCAGACTACCTTTTCAACCACCTGATAGGATCGAGCAACCCACACATTTGGATGAAAATGTATTATTCGCCCCACAAATTTCAATTTTAAGTGGGGCGGGCATTAAGCTTACCCTATCCCAAATAAAGCAAGTAATCAGAAATGCCTGTCCAAGCTCATGTGCTAATGCACAGTTCAGAAAATGACTGGTCCAATATACAGCAATAATAGTAACTACAATTGAATGTGCAAACTCAGGCAGAGTTTCTATTACATAATCATAGTGACTACTTGGTTTCAATTTTTTTTTTTTACACTGGCCACAAATTGCTACGTAGGATCAAGAAGGTTGTCCCGCTTCTAAGCTTGGCAGCAAATCTCAAACTAAGCTTTGATGAAATAAGTAGCAACGAGAAAATTACTCTCCCACAACAGTTTCTTCAAACTCTATCAATCTACCTTGCACAACCTCACAATGATGCCAATTTATGATGCTTTTGATACAATTTAGTCTTGGCCAATATCACTGTTGAGGGCGCTTCAATTTGAGAAGATGTGATATACCTGCAACTACATGAAGTCGACTGCTGGGAACACCCGTCTTTGCCAGTGCTCTCCCATTTTTGTCCAACAGTACAAAGCAAGGAACATATCTTATGTCATAATGAAGAAGCTGCCAACAATCAAGTCAATAGTCAGCCATAGCATCATAAAAAGACACCATGTCTATTTCATGTCCTTTAAATTATTCAGAAATGAAATCTTATGAATATGGTTGAAAATTGAAATGCTATTAGAGAAAGGCAAATATTTAACTAGCTGCAATGATTAGTTGCAGCTTTCTCTCATCTTTAGCCTGGTTGTAAAAATAGATCTAAGAAAGCAATAATCACCATCAATTTTCTGATTCAGCATTGAGTGCTTCTAAGTGAACCAATCCTAGGGGTTTTGCAGCACTTCCAATCTCTAGAATAGACACAAAAATCGTCTAAGTAATAATAATGAACTGAATTTGACAAAAATTCTTACCCTTCATTATAACTGCCATAAGTCTTTCAAGGATTGAATTATCCATGGTGCAGAATCCATTGTGCCAAGAAGGTGATATTTAATATTCTCCAAGATATTCATTGTTAATAACAATAAATTGAAAAATGCCAGATTGTAATGATGAAAGTATTATTGCAGAACTGTATCAAATTATTTTACTAGATTGCAGTGACAAATCTTTCACACCTAACTGCCATTATGCTTCCTGAAACCAGAAATAACAAGATAACTGCAATGCAAACCTGGAATATTATGTTCATGTTCATTACGTTCTAACAATCAAAACAAAAGTGATTTCCCCAATGAAGAAATCATCATTTCATATTAAAGGGGAAAGGTAAGTAAAATACCTCAGGCAGCCATTTCTCATTCTCTGCATCTGCCATGACAATATTAAGCCAACCTGAATTTCTATGCTCCACCTCCAACGCAAAATTAAGCAAAGAATTGCACAGCCTACATTTGGGTGAGTAGAATTCAAGTAATATAGCCTCTTTCCCACTTGCTAGTGCCGAGGCGAACGCTCTTTGCTCTGCCTCTCCTTGTGATTCAGGAGTTAGGACCTTCATTTGGGACTTCAAACTGTTATCTTGGCTGCTTCTGGCACCCATTTTGATGGGATTAAAGGCATTGATCCAAGAATTTGAGGATTTAGAAATTGAACTAAAAGAATTGAAAGCAACGGTTCCAAGAGTCTTCAAAGATTTGAATATCCAAGGACCATCCAAGGTGCAAAGATTAGGATTTTGAGGATGTTGTTCAACATCCCATGGCCACTTCAAGCAAAACAAAGGTTGTTTGGGAGCCGGACCCATCTTCATCTGTAAATTTATTTCACAAAGCAAGACGGATTTTACTATTAACCCAAGAAAATGAGATTCATTTCCTTCCTTAAACATGAAGCATTAATCACAGCAACAATAATGCCAATTTCCAAAACTAAACAAGAAATTTCAATGAAACACGAAAGCATTAACCACAGCAACTGTAATGCCAATTTCCAAAACTAAACAAGAAATTTCAATGTTAAAGATATTGCAAACTTTATTGGGCAAACTACAAAAGAAAATCTAAGAACAGAGGAAATATTATACACAAACATTCATTTGCTTGGAAACTAGAACATGCCAAATAGTTCAAACATTAAATTATGGTAAACAACGGAGAAAGAGTAAATAATTTGAAAAATAGCAAACAGAAGAGTACCAGAGGAAAGGATTTGTAAATTATACTTAAATGCCAGAAACCCGACATAATCGTTGAATTAAAACCCAGACTTTTAAGCCTCGAATATATATAGAAAAACATTATAGAATTGTGAGGGACTCATGAATTGCAAGTACACACCTTCTGTGTTTACGATCAGCTTTGAACAGCGCAAACTCTGTGGGGGAGGGAGAGAGAACAGCACAACCACGCCGGAAAGTACGTGGCGTCGAAGGAGATGAGCCGCGCGGTATTAGTGGGTCTCTAAAGCAAGACTTTCAGGGCCTGGTGAAACCCGAATCCAGTAATGTTTGGCCCACTATGGACCAATTTGGGAAGGGAAATTGACACAGGTCGCAAAATAAAAATGCAAAATATCGCAGCAAAATATCTAACAAGTCATACTAAACAAAATTCTAAAATTAGTAAAACTAAGAAAACTCATGCTTCAATGGCTCTCTGTTAGCAAGCTTAATTTTAGACATATTTAATGAAAATAATTTGAAATTATTTCATTATTTTCGATGTGATTTGGTTTCCTTTTATATACACTATATATAAATTACATTAATAAATAGTCTAATTAACAGCCTTTTCCATATGATTTTATCTCTTTATATATAATTATTTATTTTATTATTATTTAAATATTATATATTTAATCTTACAAAATATTATACATTTAAAATTATTTAAATATTATATAAATTACATATTATCATATAGGTAGGTATATACAATAGAATATAGCATATGATTAATAAAAAATTTATAGTTATATTATTAAAAAATATTAAATTGATGGGATTAAAAATAATAAAACTTATCATAGGAATTAAATTGCATCTATACCAAATTATATGTGTGGTATATGTAGAGTATATGTCAACTGTATGAATTAAAAAAATTATCAAGTTATATCTTTAAAATAACAACAAATTTTAGCATACATATATTATATGCATACGTGAATAATGATAAGATATGAAAAATGTTGTTTTCTTCAATTGAACTCAAATTTGAAATAAAAATAAAATAATTATGAATTATATGTGAATTATATGTTAGTTATTTATTGTATAAGTTTTACATATTATTATTATTATTATTAAAATGAAGCACATAAATAAATAAAAAATTCTCAAATATGAAGAACCTTAAATTATATAGATCTAAACCTATAGATCTAAACCAAAGTACAAAATATATATAGATCTAAACCTATAACTATGAATAAAAACATGACTCATGATTCCATCATAACCAATCAATTTCAAAGTTATCACCATACAAATTACAATTGTTTGCCCATCCACTTGTATCTCCATATGCAATCCCAAAAAATATGCAAACATTGTGTTCTTCAGCTGTTATTTCTTTGTAGACTCACGTCCCGCAGTGAAATGACATCAATAAAGAAAAAACTAATTATTTCTGAATATTATTGGCATAACAGAAAAACAAAAAAATATAATAGCAAAAATTGAAAATTCGATAAAGTCATTGTTGGAATGGATGGTTTAACATTTAACATATTGCACAAAAAGTGACGGAGGAATTTAAAAGGATTCTATCTCAAGGATCAAACAATGAGTGAGAAATTGAAAAAATTTGAAAAAAAGAAAAACAAAAGGAAGTGAATTTCAAGTGGATTTGAAGAAATTTGAAAAGAAAAAAATCTAAGAAAATCAGGTTTAGTAAAACTGAAAATTAATGAGAGAGATTGGAAAAAGATTAAGTGAACCATAAAATAAGAAAAAAGTGGAGAGAGAGTGAATTAGCCAAATATGTAAATAAGTTTATCTTGATTTGTTGTTTTTGAGTTGAATGAAAGTATGTGTTATTTAAGTAATATTGTTCTAAAATATGTCATGTGGAGTAATTTTCTCATTTGCGAGCAGCCACTCTAAGTTGGCTTAAAGAACATCTGAAAAGTTAAATTTACATAATTAATGATGATTAAAGTTTTTTTTTTCAATTTTACTCAAAATACGCAAAAATAATTACAACAATACTCAAATCTGAAAAGTTATCACAAAATGTACTTAGATGATATATCTTTAGAATATCTTCAGTATACTTTATACTTTGGTTCAATTTTCACAAAAAAATAAACAAAAGAAGAAGAAGAATTGAATCATTAAAGAAGAATTCAATTCTAAGCATCACGAATTTTCAAACTAACAACTTTTAATTCTTTGTTGATCATTGACATATTGCTCATACGGTATATTTTTGGACATACCTTAGTTTAATTTTCACAAAAAAAAAAAGAAGAATAAGAGAAGAATAATTGAATCATTAATGAAAAAGAAGAAGGAGAAAAACATAATTGAATCTAGATTCAAAAGTATCACAAATTCTCATACTAATATTATTCAAATCATTGTTGATTATTGGACATACTTTTTTGAATACATTGGATATATCATAAGAATATATTGGAAATTAATTGGATATACATTGGAAATACTTTGGTTCATTTTCATCAACACAAAACAAATAACAATAATAATAATAATTTGAATTAATTAAAAGCAATGTAAAATCTCAAACTAACAACATTCACCACACATTAAGCATCAAATTCAATTTATTGTTGAACATTAGGTATATCTTTTAGAATATCTTGGTTATATCATGAAAATACTTTGGGTGAAAGTTCTTTGATAATTCCTTGGAAGAAATACCTTGAGTATAATTTAGAAATTCCATAGGAGTACATTGGAAATACATCGGATATACTTAGTGATTTTCACAAAAAAAAAACAACAAAAAAGAAGAATGATAGATTACACAGCATTAAATTCTTCACAAATTCATCTTCTCAATTTAAAGGTTCAATTGCTCACCGTACAATTAATTTTCAAATAAACTCACACAATACCATTCAATTTCCAAAAATATAAAAAAGAAACTAGCTGCGCATCCTCTGTTTATTTTAAGAATGTTGTTCTTTCACCAGCTTTAAGCAATCAAATTCTGAATATTGCTCAGTTCTACGTATAATCTCAATTCCAACCCCAAATAACATCCTCAATCATATCACTCTTCGTCGCTTTGCTGTAACTACCACTGCACAAGTAGCAGCTTCTTCCATATCAACACCATTGACCTCGCAATGTCTTAGTTAACGGCCACAGAAAGAGTGAGAAAGAGAAAGAATGCTCCAATAAAAAAAGGGCACAAAAAAGTTAATTTCAATAAAATAAAATGAAAAAAAAAAGGCAATAATTTTGAAAAGAAAAGTTAAACCTGATAACTAGATAAAATCCTCAACATCTAAATCTTGAAAATCCCCAATCAATTACTGCTCTTATTGCCACTTTACCAAAATCCATCTCTACCACCAATACAATACGCAAAAGAAGAAAGAAAATTAAGGTTGAAGTAGGGTTTTGCTCATTCTGTTGTAGAGAAGAAAGTGATATTCTCATTGATTCATTTTAAAGTACAACAGATGGTCTATAAATGATATGTACAAGAAGCTAATAATGGACAAAAATAAATGACAATAATCTAGGCTACAATCTTTATAATCAAATAAAGCTAACTTGGTAACTAGAATATTTTGATCCCTATAATTGCTCCTCACCAACTCATGCCAACACTTCCACTTAAGTTGGGTACAAAAATGTTTTGAATGCCCAACTTGTTAAGTGAGTTGTGAAATATTTTGCTAGAGACAACCTTTGTAAGGATATCCGCTAGTTGGTCTTCTGACTCCACAAATGAAAATTGAATAATCTTTTCTTTGAGTTTTTGCTAGATAAAATGTCGATCCACTTCAACATCTTTAGTATGGTCATATTGAACTAGATTTTGCGCAATTACTATTGTTGCCTTATTATCACAAAATAGAAGATGTATCACATATAAAAAATGCAGCGGAAATTAAAATTTTTAAAATCCGAATTATAGGATTCTACCTGTACCATTAAAACTAATTGAATAAATACATAGTTAGAAATTATATCTTTAATTTCTTGGATTGATTTTTCAATTTTCCTTCTTATCGGGTTATCGTAAATTACAACAATCTAAACTAGAATTGCTTCTAACGTTGATTCACGCAGAAATGGAAGAAGGAAATCTCAAAGATGATATTTAAACTCATACAATGTGCTAGCAAGGTGTATATTCTTTGAAAGAATTTCTAAGAATTAACTCTTAATTCTTTTTGCTGCTGGAAAAATAATATTTATATGTCTCAAAAAATGCTCATAGGGTATAGAATCCAACTCTTATCCAAAAACCTTTCAAAATTTAAAAGACCATAAAAATAGGCAAATTTAGGGTTGTTAGGCTGGTTGGCAAGCCAACTTACACGCTACTGGCCCACGAACCCCCAACGACTCCGAAATTCGCAAAACTTTTTTGCAATCCTGACATTGTCCTATCCCAAATTTTTCTCTCATATTTTGGTTCATATCCAATACCATTTTACTCATTCTTCACACCTCTAATGCGTGTGACTCGTTAAGTTTTCGGTTATGTTGGCCATCCAAATTAACAATTAATTCGAGCAAGTAATAAGCGATATCTGGTGATACATTATGACCTTCAATTAACAAGAAAGTCAATTATTTGACTATAAACCTTTCTATAGATAATATCCATGCAATTTGTTTTTTCACCATCCTATACCCTACTCAGTTTAGAGCATGGATTATATGTCAACTCTCGCTAGACTGACTACATCATACTTGGTCCAAGTGATGTTAGATCTTGTCACTAGAACTCATTACTTAATTAGGCATGTCACTGAAGACCATTTTCATGACATTTCCACTCGGGCTAAAGATTTCCTAGCAATGATCCCGACAATAGGTCGTGAGTATACACTCCCTCTATTAGGAGCAGTGAATCCTCTGTTGGATACATAATTACTTTTGAATACCTCAAACTGTATCAAATCACCACCTTATGAGCAACCTCTATGAGGTAACAAGGAATAGAGTCAAAGCACATAATCAGTATTCAAGATATCCTTGAGTACCTAAAGTCTAAGGATACTTACATCATTACTATGATGAAACTATCATTAACATTTGAATATATAATTCATATGGTCGTCTCATAGTATATCATCCAATGTACTTAACTACTCCTAGCAAGCATCCACATATTAACTCTGAACATCTTATGCTCATAACTTATGAGATCTACTGTTTGATCCAATCAAGGAGTATAACATATGTTAGTCTATCAGGATCAACAATGTCTCATCTTGTTAATCCTATGACTTGGGATAGTTTAGATATTAACATAATTATACATGATAGAAATTTCATTATCACGATCCCATCATGATTTCTTTTATGCTATGTTTCATATCATGGACTTTCATTAATCAGTTTAAGATCTATATTAATTCATATGCAAATGAATACTAATATAATGAAAGCCTACCATTATGAATGTATACATTAAGTACTTGAGGCGATTGCCTTTTGGACACATATCTAGTAAGTCCCTTAGCCATACCTATAAGCTCAACTTCTGCACTTGAAAAAGCAACTACCTTTTACTTTTTACTTCTCCATAAGACCAAATTTCCTCTCATAAATGTGAAGTAACTTAACATAGACTTTCTATTGGTAATGTTGCCTGCCCAGTTTGCATCTGTGTAGCCGTCAATATACAAATGTTGATTTTTGGTAAACATCAATCATCTTCCTAGAGAAGACTTCAAGTACCGTAAAATACGATTCATTGCATTCATATGGTCTTCTTTAGGACAATGCATGAACTGACACACCAAGCTCACTGCACAAGCAATATCAGGTCGAGTGTGAGATAAATAGATTAGCTTTTCCATAAGGTGTTGATACTATTCCTTATTGGTTGGGGTCTGATTAGGAAACTTTCCCAAACCATGGTTTTGAACAATTAGTGTATCAGCAGGCCTACAATCCAGAATTCCTGTTTCAAACAATAAGTCAAGTACATACTTTCTTTAAGATAGAAATATTCCTTATTTTGATCGAGATACTTCAATCCCTAGAAAATATTTCAACCCTCCAAGGTTTTGCATCTCAAATTCAATTGCTAAATGCCCTTGTAATTTGGATATTTCTTCTTCATCATCCCTTGTGATTATCTTATCATTAACATAGATTATTAAAGTTGTTACCTTCCCTTGTTAGTGCTTCAAGAAGAGAGTATGATTTGCATTACTTTGCTTGTAACCATGTTTTTTCATTATGAGACTGAATCTTCCAAACCATGCTCTAAGGGACTGTTTTAATCCATATAATGCCTTTTGTAACTTGCAAACTACCTTTTCTTGTATTGAAGAAACAAAACCAGGTAGGATGTCCATGTATAGCTCCTCCTCAAGGTTCTTGTGGAAAAAGGTAATTTTAACATCAAATTGGTGTAATGGCCAGTCCAAGTTTGTAGTAAGAGAGATTAAATTCTCACAGTATTTAATTTTGCTACATGTGAGAAAGTGTCTTGGTAGTCCATCCCATATGTCTGAGTAAATCCTTTCACAACAAGTCTTGCTTTATACCTTTTAATTGATCCATCTGCTTTGTGTTTAACAGAGAACACCCATACGCATCCCACAATTTTCTTTCCCTTGGGCAATGGCATAAAAGCCCAAGTATTATTTTTTTGCAATACTTTCATCTCTTCCTCAGTTACTTAGATGTATTTGGGATTATTCATTGCTTCACTTACTGTATTAGGAATATCATTTGTAGATACTTTATAAACCCATGCCTTGAGAGGTTCAGACAGCTTTTGAGTAGAAATATGATTGGCAATTGGGTACTTTGTCTTGCTTATTCCATGATTGAGAGAACAACGGTTTAATAGTTGCCCGTAGTTATGCCTGAAAGGTAAATTATAATATGTAAAAGAAGCTAATAATGGAAAGAAATAAATCATAGTAATCTATGCTACAATCTTTACAATCAAATAAAATTAAATTGGTAACTAGAATATTTTGATCCCTATAATTGCTCGTCACCAACTCACGCCAACATACTTCAGCACTTAGCATGTGTGCTTTTTTAAGGAGGAATTAGCGATTGGCGAGGGCGGAGTCATTGTTGTTGGAAGGTCTACAGATTGGCTTTTAGGCTTTAACTATACAAATTGGGCTATTATCAGTAACAGCCCATTAGCCCATTTTCAAAAAAATGATTGAATTGAGTCGCCAGTCACCACTGATATGTCAGTTAAGATGTGATTAAAGGAAACGATTGAGCTGATTCGCTAGTCACCACTTAATATTTATACAAAAGTAAAACCACATTTATTTAACGGTAAATAATTATATTCACTCAAATTTTTTAAAATATATAAAATTATTCTATTTTCTAAATAATATTAGAAATCTAATATATAAATTTTTTCATTCTAATTTATAATCTTGATTTTTTGCAGTTCTTACTTAGCCATCACTGCCTTTATACATTCAATTAATAATGTCAACTTATTTATAAGCATTGATAGTGATTGATGTAAATTTTTTTTTTTTAAAAAAAAAGGCTTAATGAGAATACAGACATTTGATATAAAAATTTAGTGAGTGAATTGTACTAAATGAAAATATAAATTCAATTCAATAAAAAAAATTTTGATTAATTTAAACACGTAACTATACTTTTTTCGCCGAAATTAAAACTTAAAAATTGCAGCCAGATGTTGGTTTTCTTTTTATTTTATGGTAAGTACATTATTGTGCATTTTCCTTTATTTTTCACGTGCATATCAACACCATCCACGAAATCACTTCCAGTCTAGCATATATATATATATATATATATATATATATATATATCATAAATGGCAAATTTTAACTATTCACTTCACACTTTTTCTTTAAAATATGTTTTTCTCAAATAAAAAAAGAAAAGAAATGAAAAAAGAAGTTTACTTATATTTACAGTGTCAAAGACATAAAAATAGATCAATAGAGAGTGTGGATGAAATATGAACTCTTTTAATTTAATTATAAGTTTTAAATTTAAATTTATTTTAAATTTTTTAAATAAATATCTGTTTACTATCCAATAAATTTTAAATTAATGGTTATAAATTCAATATCATATAAAAGAAAAAAGTCATAAAAATAAAAAAAATAATTAAAAAAAAAAAACAGAGAAGCTATAGTGTCATGTATTTTGGGCGACACCACCAACATCAGCCCGCAGACAAATTTTAAAGATACATTGAGGAAAAGTACTTACCTTCGCTGGTCCAATTACTTAAAAAAAAAAAAAAAACTATTTGTCCTTTTTTTTTCTAATTTATATTGATGAAAATTAAATAATACAAATAAAGCTAAACTATAAAAAATATTTTTGAATTTTATACTTTATTATACTTATGTTAATTCTTTAAAAATTAGAGTTTAATTATATATACTTTAGATCTAGTAACAAATCTTGTATCTGGTGAATTATATCTCATTCTGAACTTATATGCTGATAACATAGAAAAATATTAAAAATATAAAATAATGACGTTTAAAATACAATAGAGTTTATGTAGAAAAAAATTGTCATATACATTTATAAACCAAAATGGTACACGTTTTACATATGAAATTACTTTCATATCACATAAATTAAAACAATACATTTGATTAAGAGAGAGGCAAACTATATTATAATAATATCTATTTTGAAAAAATGAATATTTTGAAAAGGAGATTCGTGAATTTATTTTAATAAATATGGTTTTCAATCCGGTACTGTTTTGATTTTTATACCCATGTGACATTTTTTTTCTATATATATAATTTCTACTGTGTTTTCAATGTTATTATTTTATATTTTTAATATTTTTTTACATCACTTAGAATGAGATACATATAATTTCATATTTATTATAAAACTTAAAATATATATAATTAAATTCAAAATTTTAAATAATTGACCATAACTGTGATAAATTGTAAATTTCAGTATTTTATTTATTTATAATTTAGCCTATTGAGTGAATAAAATATAAATATTTTAATATAAAATAGACAAAAATTGTAACAAAACAAAATTGTTAAAAAGTTAGACAAATAACATTTCTTTTAATTAAATTAACTAAACTCTTGGAGCTCATCAAAGACAAGCTCTCAGTCTGCCACCTTAATTTCTTACTCGTTGCAAGTAATTGCAAACTGCGCAGGTTGGGCAATAGAATAGCAAGCTAAAATGATTGACGAGTTTGTTGAGTTTGATTGACCCATCCAAATTATTATCTCCATGCTTCAT
The DNA here is from genome assembly GCA_949630135.1 of Balakata baccata. Classification (NCBI taxonomy): domain Eukaryota; kingdom Viridiplantae; phylum Streptophyta; class Magnoliopsida; order Malpighiales; family Euphorbiaceae; genus Balakata; species Balakata baccata. Next base: position 12,592 of record CATIWF010061955.1, read on the forward strand.
TTTCTAAAACCCACCTCTTTGTTTATTTAGAGTAAATATCGTTAATTATAATTAATATTATATATGTTCTAGCTTCTTCACTTTTTTTTTTTTGCCAAAATTAGTTTCGAGGGATTGTTTATACTTTATATATATAGTCACACACACCGAAATATCCTAATTGAGCAAAATTTAAATTTCATTTTTATACCCATGGAGTCTTTCGAAAACAATTAACAAAAACCAATAAAATGTATATTCTCTTTTTTAAAATAATAATTTGTTAATATAATTAATTCTTGGGATTCAAATATATCAAATAATTTTTAAATATATATAAATTATAATTATTCTATTACTTGCCACTATGTCCGACTGAAGAATCAAATTCCAATGTATCAATTAATTATCAATCCGCATATATTGAATATTCATTTCTCATTTTCTCCCTTTCCAAATTTATTTGGTCGGGCTCGGGAGTTCAGTTCGGGCACTCATCATCTTACATTTGAAGATTAGAAAGGAAAAAATAATTGAAGATAAGAGTAAGATAATCATCATAAAAATCCTATTAATTAAGTATTAACACCGGGAAATTAATGAAACCCAATATTATATAGCAACAACGCAAGCCATTGTTGTTTCTAATTGTTTCTGCTAATGGAAATTCGAAGCTGCTGCAGTCTCATTTAAAGTAGAACTCATATACTCCCTCACTTCTCTAGCAATCACATTCCTCATCACATCCCAAAACCCAGAAGGCAAACTCTCCGTCCTTTTTTCCGCCACCATTCCACCACTACAACCGCCACCAATCCCCGGCGGCGCCAGTGTCAACGCGGTCAACGCATCCTCATCTGCTGCAACTGCCATATGCGGCACAGATCCTGATGACGCAACAGCAACATTGTTCTTATTATTATTGTTGTTGTTATGGTTATCAATATTAGCTTCCATCATGATTTGGTGCTGTTGTTCTCTTGCCCTCCTCTTCAACGTGGAATTCCAATGGTTCTTGACGGCGTTATCGGTCCGACCAGGAAGCAAGCGGGCAATGGTGGCCCAGCGGTTACCATATCTAGCATGAGCGGCTAAGATAGTCTCGTCTTCAGCTGGAGAAAAGGGACGATGCTCCACACTGGGGCTGAGTTGATTGCACCATCTAAGCCTACAGGATTTACCTGATCGACCCTTAATGTTTCGGCTAATTAAGGACCAGTTTCTAGGTCCATGTCGTTCAACAAGACGAGTCAGAATCCGGTCTTCCTCAGCACTCCAGGGACCTTTGATTCTTTCATGTTTATTTGCATTTCTTGGACTAGTAGTATTATTCCCATTAAAAGAAGACTCGGAAGAAGAAGAGGATTCTGAAGAAGAAGTAGAGCACATGTTCATTGCTTCCATTGCAACAAAAACTTAAAAAGTCTGTTTCTTCAAAAAAAAAAAAAAATTAAAGAGTGGTGAAGAAGAGTTTGGGTTAAAGTGAATTAAGAAATAATTAGGAGAGAAGCAGATGTGTATTATATATATATATATAAATACATGGGTGTGGAAAGAGAGAGATGCATGAACTTGGTTTTTAATTATTTATTGAAAGAGAAACACAGAGGAGAGAGGGTTCTTCCAGGAAACTGGCTTTTGTAAAGTTGGTGGGTGGTCTAATCTCGGGCGAATTTGACCCGCTTAATCCATTTATATAACTGGTAAAATATTATTTATAATATAAAAGTAGTAAAAATTATTTATAATATAAAATTATTTCAATTTTTATATAATTTATAAAATATTTTTTATAATATAAAAGTATTTAAATTATATAAATAGTAGTAAAAATTATTTTTAATATAAAATTATTTTAATTTTTATTTTATAAAATAAAAATAATATAATTTTTATTTTGTAACTAAATAATAAATTTAATTTTAATATAAATGTAATATGAAATATTCACATCAGATAAATTTTAATAAAAATAAAATTAGCTATAATATCTACATCAGATAAATTTCAATTTTACTGATCGAATATTACAACTAATTTTGTTTTAATTAAAATTTATTTAGATATTTCATATTATATTTCTGTTAGAGAGACTAAGGGGTATTTGAAAGTACTGTTAAGTGTTCTAAAAATAGATTTTGAATTTTTTTTAATTTAATTGACTGATTTTTTTAATTTTTTATAAATTATTTTTTTCAGATCTGGTTTTTTTTAAAAAATATCTATTTATATGTGTCTATCAAAAACAGTTTTCAAAACTCAAAAAAGTTTAAAATACAAAATTTTTTCTAAAAAATATTTTTTCCAAATACAATACTAAACGAGTCATAATAATCGAATATATAAATATTATTTAATTACAAAATAAAAATTAAATTATTTTTGTGCTATAAATAATATTTGAACTATTGAGTTGTTATAATTTACATAATTGAGATATTTTTATATTATAAATAATTGTTAAAGAACTAAATTATTACAATTTAAATAATTGAAGTATTGATACCAAAATTCACTCTTAAACTCTAAAGTTGATCTACGCACCCGACAGCCTTTGCTTGCCCTGTCAATATATATATATATATATATATATATACTTTCAATTTATATATTAATAAGCAGAAAGTAATTATATTCATCTTGTATTAAATTCATCAGCACACTATTAAATATTTTATTTTTAATTATTAGTATTATTATTATTCTTTTCAGGATTTCCTATCTGCCCACCAAAATTTGCAACAGTTGCTTGTTCTCCCTTGTCTCCCTTAGTTCTTTGACCGTTTTGGGCCTACAGTACAGGCTACCATCTCCCCATCCTAATTCCCAAAACAATAAGCTTATCTTTTTATATGCATTCAATTTTTAAAAAATATGATTAATTTTTTTTATAGTGTATTCCTATAATCTGAGTATTATTTAAAACTATATATAATTTAAACAAAATTTTTATTTAATTTATGGAAATCAATGGGTTTAAGGGACTTTCAATTGGTAACCAAATACCTGTTATGACTATATGTGGCTATCTACGACATTATCCTCAATTAGTGTTTAACCTATCATTAGCCCATTATTGATGACATTTTCTTGTAACTTTATTTTTTTTCCTTATTAAAGCATTATTTGATTTAGTCATTACAATAACATGGGACTGATGATATTCCAATTATACAATTGGGTACTTAAACTAATATTTATATCAGAAAATTTTTTAAATTTTAATTTTATAAAATAAAAATATTTGTCGCCAAAATTTATTAAATCATTTAACGGAATGTTGATGTAGACTTTTTACATCAGTAAAAAACCGTTCCAAGTATAAATGTCATATGTATAAAATGAATTCCACAAAAATTTTTTACATTTCTCATCATTTTTCTACACTTTCTCACACTTTCTTTCAAACTAAATATAATCAAATATTCCAATAAATGGTGAAAAATTTTTATGGGATTCATTTTGTACACATAACATTTGCACGTGGAAATTTTTTTCAGATATAGAAAGTCTATATCAATATTCCATTAAATGATTTAACAAATTTAAACGACAGATACTTTTATATTATAAAATTAAAATTTAAGGAGTTTTTTATTATAAATAATACTTTAAGTATTGAATTAGTACGAATTAAATAGTTAAAGTACCATTATTGTAATTCACCCCAATAATGTTTATGTTTATTCATTATTGTATATGGAAACAATTCCATGTCTAAAAGGTTGTAATTTTACTATTTTTCTGTCTTGTCTTGTTAACTTAACAAATTGTGAATGTGAATGCAAAATTAAAGTGCACAGTGATGGTTGAGATGAAATGATAAAAATTTTCTGTTTTTAATTAAAATTTTTGAATTTAAATTTTGAGTATAGAATATTTTTAAAATTTATAAAAAATTATTTTATTTTTTAATAAGTCTATCCAGTGTAAATATAAATTATTTAATAATTGAAGCAAAATTACACCAACAAGATATAATTTGATAATCAAAACAATCAGGAAAATAAAAATAAAAAAGTTGCATAAGATTAAAAAGTAGAGTGGGACATTATTTACACAAATTATCACGGGCGAAAATGGGAATAGAGAGAGACCGAGGGCTCTAGAGACAAAAAAGAAAAATAATAAAAAATATTCTCGTCCTGGAAGAATAAATTTAAGGAGTGCGTTTAAAACATGACAGAGAACACAGAGCTGTTTAACACAAAACAAACGTTTTAAAACCGGAAAGTGGTTCGACCAAAAAAAAAAACAAAGGAAAGTGGGGCCAGGGCCTTTTTGACTAGGTGGTGACATTTACAGCTGTAAATCCAAATCCACATCCTCGGCTCACAATCAAACGGCCCCAATCAACCGTCTCTAAAGCGACCCGTTTAAAAAAATGACTGGTTATGAGGATGACTTTCAACGTTCCTTCCACGTAGAATGGGCCCCAGCTCCAGCCTGTACGAATCTCACGTGATTCCAGTTGAATCCCTTTGACATTTTCTGTGTTATCCAATTTTACCTATTATTCTCACTTCTCGCCCTCGGCGCGTGCCTCTTAGTGCTCACACAAGCCTCAATTATTGTTTCCAGTGGTAAAAAACCCACATCATCTAAGAATCATCACACAGGCCTCAGGTTAAAAGCCTGTCATATCATCCCGTATACCAAAATAATTATATAATAATATATATTTTATTATTTTATTTTTAATAATTAATAAAAAATAAAAATAAAATAATTAAATATAATTTTTTCTAAACATATTGTACATAAAAAAATATATAAAAAAATCGGTGGGGGAGCCCCCTCGGCTAAAGCATAAACCTTTTTTCCTAAGATCGATCACATGACCTTCCAGAGTTTGTAGGGTACGCTCTTAAAGGTCAGGGAAATGTTCATCCATCATCTGAAACGAATCCAAATCATGATTACATCCTAGCCGCCCACGTGGCAATATTAATGAAGTTTGGAGTCATCTGTTGGACCTGTGATGTAACTTTACCAGAAGCAGTTGGGCAGTTGATGCGACAGCTGGCATCAAAACCCTAACACTCACCGACGATTTTTTTCCACAGTAGAAGTTCCAAAAATTGTCTTTTTTTTTTTTCTCAACTTTTATTATGAAGTATTTTTAAATTCGGTAAACAACGTTTTACTCTTTTAATAAATCTATTTATACTAATTTAAATTCGAAATAAGAAAAAATCTAATTATATTTTTTCCAAGCAAATTGAAAAAAAAAAAGAAAAAAAGAACAACTGCTACGGACACATATTAAACCAGACATCCATCTCAAGGAGTTGAATAAATATCTATTGGGAGTTGTAGAGTGGGACCTGAAACAGGAGGAGAGTGTTTGATTTGTCAAAAAGATAATCTGATGAAGATGAATTTAGGCGCTTGATTTGTAGCAATCAGTGGGGTCGATAATGTTCCCTTCCAACCTCTTTGCCGGTGGGTTTGGATCCTGCTTCCTGCCATTGGCCAATGCCGCGTGGTTTTTTATTTTTGTCCTCTAGCTTCTTCATCATCTGCTTAGCTTTTGTCCATCTTCTTTGTTGTTTCTTTTGGCCATTTCATTTCTAGCTAATTTTTTTTTTACAATAGCTTTTTTCCTTTTTACTTTTTTACCTATTCATGTTATAAACGTGGATACATTTTAAAGATGAGTTAAAACTCTTGTGCGGTGCATTTTGATATTAAATTTCCTGTGATAACAGTGAATAATGCTACAATTCACTCCTTTTTGAATCAATGAAAGAAAAATTTAAATGATTTGCTTTTACTTAATCCAATCAAATTCAAATGTGAGATTCTGCTAATTAAAATTTTGATTCTTAATTTTCTGATTTCTTTTAAAAGATAAATAATTTCATTGATTTAAATTATCAATTCATCAATAATATATAAATCTTTTAAAAATTATAAATGATGAAACAATAAAAAAATTCATAGCACTCAGATTAATAACATAATAAATTGACTTATTGCATACAAATTTAATAATATTATAACAACTATAATACTTATAATTCAAGTTTTACAATATATTAACCATCATAATTTGATTTGGTACAACTATTGGTTTGAATGTGTTTTACATATCTGAATTGTTTATACTCTATACAAAAAAAATACCATAACAAGACTGAAAATCAAACATCGTGTAACACCTTATACATTTAAAATTCATATATTCTTGTATGAAATTATCATTTATGACACAATAATAAGGTGAGATGTGGATTTTTTATTTTATTTTATCATATTGTATAATTTAGTAGCTTGACAATTCAACATTTAAAATTCAAATAAAATGACATAATATTTCACAGATATTAATACTTCCATATTATGTTCAAATATTTCTAATTAATAATTTAGAACTAATTGCACATATTATTACAAACTCACTGTATATTTATACAAATGCATACATTCATCCAAACATGAATGATATATTTTCATGCTCGTGTAAAATGCAAGGAGAGAGAGAAGTGAGGTTTGGGCGGTGATTTTTTATCTATGATTTCTAATATGTACCTCATAATGAACTATCATTTTTTCCACCTCAATAATAATGTAATTTTGTAAGTTGTGATTAAATGAGAATAAATATCAAATGTTTTCTAAAGTATCAATCAACAAACAATAATAACAATTATACTCATCACACATTTAATATTTCGTTCTACCATCAATTTCATATAATTAAAAATAATATTTAATCATATAAACACTTATCATTTGCTTATACTTATGCTTTGTCATTTTATTTTTGTTGTGACCAAGCTAAACGGATATTACGCCGAGTTTATATGTGATTATTTGTCATATAAACATTTGCATTTATTAGCTAACTTGATTATTTATATAATTTCCACATTTGTTAGGTCATTAGCATTTTCTTTTACATTTGAATATTTGATTGAGTCATAAGCCTCTTCTTTTGCTTTATAATATCATTTAACTAGTTACAATGCCTTTTAAATCCATATACATATGTAACAATCATTGCTCAACCATTATGTTTGTATCAATATTTGTACAATTCAATAATCATACGCTTATAGAAAAAATATATTAATCAATCATTTTGTAAGGTAAACATTTTCATATAACACAAACATGTTACAAACATGTTCACAATTATTCATCATATTATAGCCACACCATAGCGATCATGTTGTTCATTAAATAATAAATTAAATCACATTACACATAGTATACAACATTCATTTTATACTAAAGAATATATTTGATAATTAAACTCACATCTTGTTTGATATTCGATTTTTAATTTATGTTTTTTGTGAGTCACATATTTGTTTTAAACCTAATTGAAAGTATAATTGACCAATTCATAACTACATAAATTTAATATAACTTAATATGCAATTACTAATTAGATTTTCCTTAAATGACACTGTGACCTTTAAGGAGTGTCAAACACTTGCATATGAAGAGTTTATTACTTACTAATATCCAACTTTGATAAGGCTTACTTACAGCTGAAACTCTTAATTAGAGACAAGAAAACCAAGGATAGGAGCTGTTGTGGTTGGAGATTTAAGAGAAAATGAGGAAACAAAAAAAAGGAAGAAAACAAATGATGGCTGAAAAAAAAGATGAGGCAGCCACTTACTTGTGTGTGTAAACCGACTTACTTTTTTTTTTGTCACATTATTTATTTATTTATTTATTTATTATTATTATTATTATTATTATTATTATATACATGTATCTCTAATTTCACTAGCCCAGGCTAAAAATATAATATGATAAAGTAATCTAATTTAATTAAATTAATTATTTTATTATTTATTCATTTATTTATTTATTTAATTTTTATTTCTAATGTCTTTTCATCCTTATTTAAGTTATAAAATTAATACGTGCGACTTAATACTTTTGTAAATAACTAACACGTATTAAGTATATCTCATAAATGTGTTCAAGCCAAAATGCATATGATATGTCTGTATTTCATGTGAATGACATTTATAAAATGAACATTTTTAAATGACATGTATGTGGGGAAAGTTAAGAATGTTACATGCCGTAACAAGATCACGAAATTACAAAAAAAAAAAAATCAAACAAAATACTTAGACCTATATAGAATAATTACTTATTTTAAAAATAAGTTGATAAAAAGATATGTAGAGGAGTAGAGCTGACAATTGTAATACGATATGAAATTATATGAATTTAGACGGATATGAGTTTGAGTTTAACAGATATGGATTATAATTATGTCAACGCAATTAAAACACGAAAAAAATCGTATCATAAATGAATTTACCTGCTTAATCTATTAAGACATAATTAAACAAGATTAAAAATATATAAAAAATTTAATTATTTTAATATCAAACTATATAAAATATTTATATATATTATAATATATTTATATATAATAAATTTATAATACATTATGTTAAAAGTAATTTCATTAATATATTTTATATATGAATAATATAAATAAATATTGCATACCTGTTATTTTTATAATTATATTAATATTTGCGTCTATTCGTGTGTAATCGTATCATGTGTTGTGTATGTATACACATTTAGTAGATTATGTCTAATCTTTTGTGTTTTAGACGTGTATATGAGACACGAAATAATTATGCATGATACAAAATAATATATGACATGACGATATAAAATAAGACACAATATGATTAAATACGATGCGATAAGAATTGTCAGCTCTATAGAAATCACTTGCTAAAAAAAATTTGAAAAAAAAAAAGAGAAAAGAAAAAAGATACTAGGGGCTTACATTTTACTTTTTTTTTTTATTTTAAAAGATACATTTTAAGCATACGTTACGCGGTCATACATTATTCTATACATTGTGGACTTAAAATTGTCAGTTAGATGCTATACCATATTGTCAATATATTAAGTACGTTGTTACTAATTCTTTAACTCGTTGACTTTGCCTCGGAAACTTGTCGTCTTTCCTCCCCTTCTCAATTTCCTGAAGACGAAGGACAAAAACGATTGTCCTTGCAATTCAGTTGGTACGTGTAGCCAATTTTTATTATTCCTTTACCTGCTTTTGTCTATATCTGATTAAAGGAGAATAAATAATCTCCATCTCATTTCTCTTGGAGAAAATTTTAATTATTTTAATTTCATTAATATTTTTTATTATAGTTTTATGGTCCGTAGCATGTCTGCAAATGGCGTGATATAACTGGAACATTTTTTATTGGGCTCATAATGGGTGTTGAAGGGAGCATTTTCATCTAAATACCAAAGTTTGGGCTACACTTGTTCCAAAATTCCCACTAATTTGGGCAAAACTGTGTGTGACCCATTGCAGTTATTGGGCTGATAATTGCTAAGCCACGTTGCTTTTTCAATACACTTCACAGCGTTTCAATTGTCGCTAATTCTTCTTCGGGCGTGTCCTTACTGCTTATAGGTTAACTTTCTTTCTTCATATTAATCCTCGGGATTGAGCCTGCTGATTAAATTTTGAATCAAATCAAGTTTATCGAGGAAAGGGAGCTGATTATTTCCAATATTTGATTGACTGTTATCTTCAATTTGGGTTTATGTTACCATCCATTTGTCAAAGACGATTTAGCTTTGGCCAATGAGTACAACATTTGTTGAACTTTGCTTGGACAGTTTAAATGTTTGAATGGTGTGAACTGTAAGGATATATGAAAAGGCATCTATGTACTAATTTCATCCCAAAATGGAGGCTTAAATAATGACAGGGAAAATTTTTACATAAACCGAATCTATATAGAACAAATTAATGACAGAGTACAACGTAGACAAAATGACTAGCTTCCTATCTTTCTCACCCTTTAATTTCCCAGTGAAATTGAACAATCATTTCATAGGCATCACATTCAGAGAGCACTACGTACAATATACATGACGTGATTGTAATAAGGCTAGCAGCAGCAGCAGCTATAGAAATGGAAAATAGTGGTCCATACTTTCATTTGGTTTTCTGGAATGGTGACCATCTCTGTAATGTCCGTTTCTCTTAGACAAGGATGGAGATTTAGACATCGTTTCACACGTGGCCTCTCCCTATTGATTGACCTACTACTTCTGCTCTTTCACAAATTTCTGTTGGATCTCAGTTCACACTGAATCTTATTCTGCTAATGCATGCAAAAACCCTGAAATTGGCTTGTCAGGTTAAATAAAATAAATGTGGAAGAAATTATTAAAAATGACTTGTCCGTCAGGTTGAAAAATAGTGTCTTTCTCCTTGGTTCTATCACAATAAGCGCCAGCTTTTGTAAACTATCAATCCGGTTTGATTACAAACTATTTATGCAAGCACTTGAATTCCTTAACAACAACAGCCTTCCCGATCTTATCTAGGATTCAGATAAAACCAGCAAAATGACAGGCAAAACCAATTTCCATTTAGTGTGGAAATTCTCTAAAACACGAAACTTTTCTTGTTTGGTTTGTCTAGAGGCGCAGAAAACGAGAAACTTTGGGATCAAGAGTGAAGAGATACCTTTTCTGTTTGTTCTCTGTTTTATGTTTTTCCATACACAATTCAGAGCTTGGAAAAGCTGCTCATTTTTCTGAACCTGAATTGGGCTTGTGAAATTGAGTGTTTGATATGTTCATGTTACATATTGCACAAAGCTATTAACATGTTAAAAAAAAAAAAAAGGAAAAATGGGACAACAAACATCCAAAACCACACCAATTCGTTTCATCTTATCAATAAACAAGCAATCACAGAATCCAATGGATTTGGTTTTTCTTTGTTTTGGGTAAGATTAGACATAAATATATGCCTGCCTAGAATCTAATGAGTCCTTACAAAGAAAATGCTCAATTCAGGGCCAGCTGCTGCACCATCAGGATTTATCATATATAAAGCTTCAGAATCCTTAGATCCCACAACTCTGTCAAACCTTGCTCTTATGTATGTTAATTCCCCATCTGCTGTTTCCTTGTCATTTGGACCAGGAAGCACCCCAGCTCCCATGGAAACTCCCCTCAACAGCTGCATCACATGAAGTTCATCATCAGACATTTGCTTCCTTCTAATAGAGTAGCCTATCTTTCTTCCATTACAATACACTGCCCACACAAACTCCTCCATCAGCTTCTTTTTATGAGTCTTGGTCTCGCTCTCCAGCGCAATTCGAACTATATCCGATGCCATTTCTTTGTGAAACAAGCTCGTGTGAATTGGTAACTCTATAACGAACATTGGTACACAATGAGGATCTTCTTGTATAGCTAGACTTACTCTCCCTTTACGATAACCAAATATTGTGCCTGTAGTAGCGCTATCTTTAAGCAGAGGTTTCCGTGGCCTGCCTAGCAGTGCAACCATCTTGCAACCTGAGGTCAACATTGGAAAGAGCTTGAACATCTTAAGAAGTCCGCCTGAGCTAGATTTTGAACGCTTCTCGCCAGCTGATTGCCGGAGCAGTGATAGTATGGCCGGATTATCCATTTGGAAGTAAGGGCTAGAGTGCACTGGTGGCATTGTTACTCTTGGTATGCATATATGCGAGTCTCAAATTCAAGGAAAAGTAAAGGTCCAATTTCAATAAAAAGGTAGAGGTTTATAAGAGTGTCAATTGGAAATCTTAACCAAAATTCTATGGTTAAGAAAGGAGTCGAAGGTATAGCTTATAGTTGGTGGCTAGGGTTAGATTGTGCTTAACAGGAATCTTTTTGAAGTGGGAAATTGAAGAAGAGACCCCTCCAAGTTGGTTGAGAGAGAAGGAAATTAAAATGAGTACTATCCTTTGATGTGACCAAGTTTATTGATAAGATAATAGAGGTCGGACCACAAGTGAAAGGAAAAATAAAATAAGAAAGAAAGGAAAGGGACTATGCTAATGTTGGCTAAGGCATGTGCCTCTCTGATTATTACTCAAGGCATCAACATCACTTGCCCTATACTTTTCTTTCCAAAAATCCTACTCCTGACTCTCAATAATTATAGAGATCTTTCACCTCAAAAAATTATTTCCTCCATGGAAATTTTCGCTTTGCTTTTGCTTGTGGATCACTCCCTCTTTTCATTTTCCTTGTCAGACCATGCAAAATTTCCACAGGAATAAAGCATGTTCTTTGCAATTTTCAAGCAAAGTCACTTGGAAAGAGTCTTTCCTTGTATATTACAAACTATTTATGGGATCATATATATATATGTATGCATACATCAATTTTACTTTTAACAGACTTTGCACCGAATTTTAGTTGAGAAATCATAATCCCCACATTTATATTTCCAGATCTAATTTCTTGACAAACACAAGTTGATGATGCTGGCACATGTTTAGCAGAAATGTCCAAACAAAACAAGTCAGTTGTCCAAGATGGGGTCCTTAATTCGACAGTTGACACAGACTAAACAAAAAGAGGAAGCATCAATTGTGGGCATACACATATATGTCCTCATTTTTATAAAATGCTAAATGAAACTCATTGAGCTCGGATTCTTTTATTGTTGTCTTTAAACAGTATCTTTATTTATGTTCCTGTAATCAGAAAGTCAATTATATTATATGTATGCAGAATAATATCAAATTTTGGTAGAAAATGATAAATGATGAAAGTGGAAATTGCTTTATTTCTTTTGAAAGCAATTGCATGGGCCAATTGAACTAGCTGATACTTAGCAATGAGGACGATAGTGATTGATAAAAACAAGGTAAAAAATGAATATGCTACTGTCTGGAAATGGCATGAATCATCTCAACATTCTAATTTTTCATGAAGCTGAATCATCAAGAACATGTATTGATTGGACAAAAGGTTAAACAAACATTGACACAATCATAACAGGAGAATTCCTTGGAATTTCTTATTGATGCAGTTATCATAAAGCTGAAAGCACCCATAGTCCCTTGATTTTAAACGGTGAGGAAGCCTATAAGTACTTAATATTAATTTTGTTTAATTTTCTGGGCTCCCTTTGATCATTGGAACAACTTTTTATCTATCATTCTTTTCTAGCAGACTTTTAGAGTCAATGAATTATATATCTCGAAGATTCATTGTTATAAAAGAGATACAATTGGATTTATAAAGTGATCTAAAATGATTCCACAATCTGAGCTTGAGCTGCATGCCTTTGTCGTTGCCCTTGTAATTATTATGACTTGATGTGATTGGGGTTAATTACATCTATAGTTACTGAACTTTGCATTACTTGCATTTAAATCACAATTTTTTGTTTTGTAACACTAAAATCACTGAACTTTACAAATTGTTACAGAAAAATTATCGCCGACCAATTTTGACGAGTTGCCTGTTGGAAAACTCATTTTTTTTGAATTTATTGGGTTATAATTGTATCACAACTACACCATTAGTTACTTTTAACTATATTCTTGACGAATTGCAAAAAATTTTACCGATAATGGTATCAAAATATCACCACTAGTTACCTCCGGCCACATTTTTTTGCAACTCGTCAAGAAATGTGGCTAAATGTAACTAGTGGTAGAATTTTAATACCATTATAACCCAACAAACCCAAAAGAAATGAGCTTTCCTAGCTGATAACTCGTTAAAATTGATTGACAATAACTTTTCTGTAATAATTTATAAAGTTTAGTAATTTTAGTATTATAAAACAAGAAATTGTGATTTAGGTGCAAGTAATACAAAGTTCAGTAACCATTGGTGTAATTAACTCTTCATCTTTGTATTATAACTCTTATCTTTTGTGAGTTCAATCTATGTGACATTTAACTGCTTTAGCTGTACTTGGAATTAAGGCTTAATTTAAGATATAAAGAGACCCTTCCATGTAATCTCTTGTTGATTTTAGATAATCATTGATGACCCACAAAGACAATACCAAATATTCTAGCTTCTCTCAGTGCTGATTGCTGATAGGAAAAACCCATTTAAAAAATTACAATCCAATTACGAACAATGTTCAACAGTGTTGAATAACTGGTCAATTGCATTAATGGGAGAGATAGAAAAATGCCCTACTGGTACCGGCAAAGCGAATAACACCAATAATGCAATAACATAACACATTCTATAGACATTGTTATTTAATTGGAATATCAGAAATACTGTCCATCATAGTTTAAGAGTTGGCAGAAATTCCACCGTTAAGGACACTTTCTGGTGATATATATCCTTAAAATTCGTTGATGCTATGATCTTTGTGCTTGCCATCCATCAAATTGTAGTGCTTTATGCCCTATTTTGGATCATTTTCATTCTTCAAATAAAGCTGTATTCCCCACTCCCACATATTTAGTATTAATCCAGTTGTGGCACGATAGGTTGGAGACTACCCCAGTTGTTTTCATTTTTTCCATATGCAACTTACAATACCCACTTTTTCTTTCTCTGAAATTATATATCAGAAGAAAAAAAAAAACGATTTGCAATCATGTAATACCAAAGTCCTTGAATATAATATAAAATGCATGTATTCAATAATTTTTCTTGAACTTATCACCAATTATTGGGGCAATAAAGTGATTGGTTGCAACTGAATAGGCTCCCACCTATTTTTTGATGACTAATCTTTCAATAATATGCTTCGATATAGATCACTTTATCCGATTACTTCGGGGCTCACTTAGCATTACATTTAGAAAAACCTTTATTTTTTTAAATTTGTATTTTTAATTTGGCTTAAGTCATATCAAGCGATATGAAAATATTTGTTTTTGTCATTTAATCTTCAACAACGATTTTTTGTCCACTTTGTCATATGTCTAATTTATAAAACCGAACATATGACATCTTATTGCTGACATGACATCATTAATCAAATCAAATATTTATTTTTACTATGTTAACATTAGAAAATTCTATGCATATTTTCAGAATTAGATAGTGGACAAGATTGACAAAAAAAAAATTCAGGTAGCTAAGTAAATTAAAAATCGCTGCAAAAGGTTAAATAGCGAAAAACGAACATTTTCATAAGGGCTGAATATGATTTAAGCCTTTTAGCTTTTTTGAGTTTTGAAAACTATTTTTGGATAATAACAAATAAATAGATATTTTTTTTATAAGTATGTTTAAAAAAATAGTTTATAAGAAATTAAAAAAATAAATCAATTAAATAAAAAAAATTCAAAACCTACTTTTGAAGCATTTCGCAACAATTCCAAACAACATGGTTGAAATAATATTCTATAACAATTTTCATAGAGAAAAATTGGTTCTCTTAAATTAAATTAGCGTGAAAATCAGAAAATGTGTTAGGAATATAACCTTATTTTGAAACCCAATTTCTCAATCATTCTAGTCTCAATTAGTCAAATAGACGAATTAATCTTGATTAATTATGAGATTTTTTTTTGACAAGGAAAATAATTTTCATTAATTCAAACTAGCAATACATTAATTGAAATAAATACAAATCTTCTAAAAACTATAGAAGACGAAATAGTGAAATATTCACAGGACACAGGTTAATAGTATAATAAATTAATTCAAAACCTCCAAATTTAATAATGCTATAGTGACTAGAATACCTATGATTTCATTTTTGCAATATACTGACAATCATAATATGATTCATTATATATGTTGGATCGAATATATATTTTGTCTGCCTAAATCACCTACAAACAAAAATATCACAATAAAGATGATAAAAACAGAATGCCCTAACAATAAAACCAAACACTGAAACAAGATAACGAAAAATAAAATAAAAATCTAGATCTATATAGAATAACTACTTATTTTATAAATAAATTGTTAAAAAAAATGTAAATGGGTGATTTTAGGCCAATAATAGTAAAAAATTATACATTTTTGCTTAAGAAAGATAGAACTAAAGAAAAAACGAAAAAGAAAGTTGAGAAAAAAAGGGGCCAGGGTTTTTCAGATAATTTAAGTGAGTTTTTATTAATTAGCATTATTTTATATAGAGCAAATTTATTGTACAATTTCGTAAGTTGAGTATAGTTTCATTATGTAGGCATGTAACTATTTATATACCGAGCTAATATATTTTACGATGTAGGAAATTAATTTTTAATTTTATAAATATAAAATTAATTAATTTACTAGCTTTTTGAATAAATGAAAATGTTGAGTAGATTTAACCATTTAGGTAAGGAGAAATTTTCTGATACCGTGTGCATTTGGACGGTAATGCTATCAATTCATGTCCATGTAGTAATATGGATAAGAGGTCTCTACACGTATTATATCGGAGTTGAAAGATGCACATTTTTTTTAATGAATTAACGTAGTTCGTAAGTATGTTTATTAGTTTATTAATATAAATTTATTTTGGTTTACACCTAACGTCATTAGAAATCAAGTAAAAATTAATTAGTTTATTGAGATATTCATTTGTTATAAAATGTATGTTTATTAGGAATAAAATAAAAATTTATTAGTTTATTAATATAAGTTTATTTGTTGTAAAGTGTAGATTCATTATAAATAAAGTAAAAGTTCTTTAGTTTATGTATATATGTTTATTTTGTTTTAAATTATAGGTTTATTAGAAATTAAGTAAATGTTCATTAGTTTATTAAAATAAATTTATTTATTATAAACTGTAAATTCATTATAAATAAAGTAAATATTATTTCTTGTAATTATAAACTATAGATTTATTGTCAGGAAACTATATATTTATTTGTTATAAACTGTAAATTCATTAGCAATAAAGTAAAAGTTAATTATTTTATATATTTTATTTAATAGATATTATATTATTTTTTGTATTTTTATTTGTAGGTATAAATTTATTAAATTATTTTCGAAAAAACTCAAAATTCAACAAAAAGAAAATCGAGACAAATTGTTTTGAAAAATAACAAATCGAGACAAAATTACACTAGAAAAATACAAAAATAGATAATAATGGAGAAGATAATGAAATAGCAATCTAAAATGGCACCAAAAAGAAAAAAAGAATGATGAACAAAAGAAGGATGAATAGAGATAAAAAAAAATAGAGAATGATGAATCTAAAACACACAAAAAAAAAACGCACCAAAATATATACGGTATAACTTTCACATGTAAAAAAAATTCCTAGTCGATATTACAACGTGGAATTGGTCCATAAAATAATGAAATAATTAATAAAAAAATTACATTAGAGTATCACTTTTTTAATACTAATTATCATAATATATTTAATAAATTTTATTAATTAAAAGACTCGTTTATAAATTTTAAAATTTTTATTGTACTTTTAAAATTAAATTAAATAAATTAATCTTGATCTCAATCTTAAATCACATTGTTTTATTTGCTTTCTGAAGTTTTCTTATCTATTCTCTACTTAAACTAGTATTTCAAAATTCCATTCGATCATTTGATCACATATGTGAAATTTTACGTTAAGGATAATAACGTTTTCAGTTTCGATTTGATAGGAATAACAACTCTTTCAATAAGAAAATCATTTTAGATGAAACGATTAGTGAATGGTATCGTCATGATGGGAATAGTTAAATAGTTTAGGCTATAGATAAATTAAATTTTTTTCCTTTTCTTTTTTCTTCCATTATATAAAACTTGATCACTATTTGACATTTTGACTATTAAACTAATTTGGAATTTTGATGGAGGTTTTTATATAGATCATACTTGTCACGTACATTGAATATAAAAGTTTTAAAATTAAAAAAAATTTAGTTTTATTATTAAAAATAATTAACATTTGTGCAAAATTTAATATAAGATAATATTTTCATAACTTTCATATAACCTACATTTAACGTACTTGGTATGCAAAATCAAATTAAAATGTAATATGTATAGAATTTAGTATCATATATCATAAATATAACCTATAACCTTCAAATAACATACAAACGCTATAGTCAATATTTGACATATAAATATTCAATACAAGAACATCACACTTCTTTATTTTTTTAAATATACTCCACGCATATTATAATATTATATGTTAAAAAATATTGTATTTTCTCAATATTGAATCAATAAATTATTAAAATACTTCAAAACAATAATTTATAATAGTGTAATCATGATATCTAGTAAATTATAATTGTGGTAATATTATTTAAAAAAATTCAGAGATTTATTGATTCATTGACTTTAAGAATTTAACTTAATCTATATGTTAAAATAAATAACTGCTAATTATTATCCAAAAGTACAAAAAAAAATATTTTGAGAGAACATATTTATTCAATTAGGAGAAATAAGATAGCTTTTATCTTAAAGTTGTTTCTGTGAACTCATATAATTATTTGCGTAAAAAACTATAATTTGCATGTGCATTTGCCTCAAACCTTTTTAAAGTGGGCTTGCTTCGCTAGTTAGACTTGGGCCTGTACAGCATTTAGGTTGTAGCAGTTATGGCCCAAATTTTTAGTTAGCGTAGAAAGCCCGTTGCTTATAAGTGCGTCCAAACTACGCGAGAACGCATTAGTGTAGCATTAAGTCCTTTCCTGCTCCTTTCTCATCTTCCCCTAGTTACATGGTCGATCATATCGACTGTTTTCTTCTCGTCGGCGATCAGGGAGATTAGGTTTTTGCATTTTGGATTCCAGGTCTTCTTCTTGCTGTTGGGTTCTTTTATTTGTGTAATGGAACTTTTGTTGCACCCGAATCTGGTAGCGAGAGTAAAGCCCAAAATGGCATAGCAGCGTTCGATTTATACAGAGGTGATAGTGGTCCGTCATGGAGAAACAGCGTGGGATACTGAGGGAAGAATACAGGTCTCTCCATTTCTTCAGTTCAATTATCCACTTTAGCAATAGAATTGGCGATAATTTTTGTTGAATTGTTTCATGGTAGCTATATTATCTTAATTGGTATGTTGTAGGTTCAACTTCCAAACTTCTGTAGGAGCATCTGGATGTGGAGTTGAATGATGTTGGGAGACGTCAGGCAATTGCAGTAAGCTATTCTCTCTCTCTCTCTCTCTCTAATGAGGATTTGTGCGTATATGGAAATTCTATTTTAATGATGTATTATGTGCTAATTGCTTGCTTTCAATGAGGGTTGCTGATCTTCTTGCAAAGGAACGGGAAATCTCCTCTGTGTAGTCTTCTGATTTGAAGCGAGCGCGTGATACTGCTCATGTTATAGCAAGCAGATGCAATGTTCCAGTGGTTTGGTCTCTACATAGCTCTTCTTTTTGTAAATGTTTGTGTGCTTTTTTTGATTGAAAATATTTCTTCAGTGTTAAAAGATAGTGTCTTAATTCTGCTGATCCGTGATAAGATATTATAATATCCTTTTTTTGCTTCATAGAAAGGTCCATTTTAATTGTGAAATTTGAAATATAAGAATGTATCTTTTTCTTTATTGACAGAAGGAAAAGGTGAAACAATAATGCTTAAACCAAATTTTAGAAGGGCCTTTAAAGTTATAATTTTTTTGGTAGTTCTTTGTAATTTATACAATCAAAGCAAATTATTGCACACTTTAACGACTTTAATCAACATTCACCAAAGTTATATAAGCAATTAAACTTTATAATATGTTATGATTTTCAGGAAAAATGTTATATTCAATCCTTTTCACTTCACATACTTTCCTGCAAAGTGCAATCTAAGTAGAATTGACTTTTAAATTGATCATTCCTGCACAATGTCTTCCTGCTTCCTTTATTTAAGATGGATTGTAGCATATGAAAAGATCCTTTTTCTTGGATTTTACGCGGTTTTCTTATTTGTGAAAAGATTATATCACTCTAGTTTCCTCGTTTTATAGCAGAATTATTACATAACACCTGTTAGTTAGCACTTCTATAGAGAGCGAGGACAAAAAATCTGGTCAGTTAAAGAAGATATCTGGGTATGGTTTTACAAAGATTAGGAATGTGCAACCTATATCAGATAGTTGTTAAAATGAAAATCTAAAGAATCAGATCAAGGAAGAATTACTGTCTGTTTAAAATTTGGGGAAGATTCTTCCTTATGATTGTGTTTTGTGAGTGCAGGAACAGATCGTGGCTAAGTGAGATTGTATAATTCTTTACTATTTTTGAATGGCATTAAAACTTGTCATTTGTGGCCTTCAATTTTTCTTAGCGCTGCAATAATATTCTGTTTTTCTTTCAGGTTATAGAAGATCCAAACTTATGGGAGAGACATTCAGGAGATCTTCAAGGTTTTGTATTACATGAAGCAGCTGAGCTTAAGCCTAACGCTTATTGAGGCATCTTTATCAAGCACAGATCTAGAGATCCCTGTATGTTATCTTGTTCAGCTGGCAAAAAGAATTTAGTTAGTGGTTAATCCACCTCTTTTAAAAGCTTTCAGAAATTGCAATTCATAAAGAAATTTTCATCCTTTGAGGTGAGTTCTGTTCAGTGTTGGCACTAGTAAATCGCTGTCCATTTGATCTTGTTAATCCCTTTCTTTGGCAATTTTTTGGTACTTTTGGATGGACTTGGACCCCGTGAATTATAGATTGATAAATTCATAGTCAATATTGCTATTAATATTTAAGACTGCAATTATTTTTAATTTATTGATCTGAGGATAATATCATTCGTTTCATTGTGCTGTGACAACTGAAATGTTGGGAGGTGGGGAAAGTGATCAACTTTATCACCGTTGTTCATCCTCATTGCAGAACATTGGAAGGCAGCATAATGGTGATTCCGATAACGTTTAATTCTTAGATTTGCACTGAGCATTCTGAAAAACTTCTATGCTTATTGTTATTGGATCAAGTTGCCCGTCTAACACTTTGATGTTGCAAATGATATTACTCCGATCAAAATTGATAACTTTGATTGATCATGTGGTATTAAGGTATCTGGTTGCTAGCACTTTCAGTATCTGATTTTATACGAATGTAGTTGGTAAATAATGTTTTCTGACATCTAAGTGAAGCAATGCATTTGCTATATAGCAGGAACTTTAACGGATGTGTTATAATTTTTCGGACTGCACTCAAATAGCTTGAAAAGTTTGCCTGCTGAATGGATACAAGCTTGTAGCATATCTTTTATCTTGATTTTTTGGAACTTGAAAAATGGGTGTACTGTCACTTTTTCTGTTATAGTAGGCAGCTCTTTTGTCTTCTGTCATCCATAATGGGGGTTACTGAGTCAATTATGCGTGATATTAACCAGAAAAGCTAAACTCAGTTTTAGGAATTTACTGTAATGTTTAACGGCATGATTGCTTGTGGCTGGTTAATTGGAGAACTGGATCGGCTACATTTAGTGTGAATTGCACATCATGCAACGGTCGTTTGTTGTTAACTTTTCAATATATTTGAGGAATCATAAATTTTGTGTTGAAAAATTGAGAACAGCCAAATTTCTCGTTGGTTGTTGGTTGTTGGCTGGTTGCCTTTGAAATCGAGCATTATTTTTCATTTTGGTCAAGTTGGATACTATCAGGATTGGCTAGCCTGATTGTAGGATTGCATTTGTCCGTTTGATTTTTTAACTCCTTGTGCTTGTCTAATTTAGTGAATCATCAGGGCCAGGGCACCTAAGTTCCAAATTTCCTGCCTAATTTGCAGGGTTAAAGCAGAATTGGAATTTGATGAAAGTTAATAGCTCTTGGCAAGCATGCCAGACTCTCTCTGCCAGGTGCCCAAATTCATCATTGCAGGTGTGTTTTGGTTTTATGGAGCACAATTAATAATTATGCAATCAAATACCAGAAAAATCAAGTTTACTTAAAAAAAAAAAAAAAATCCGAATCCGAATGGTAGGTGAACGAAGTGTGGCCCCATATATATATATCATAAATTTATAGCAATGACGTCCTCACTGTTCTAGAAGTTGACAAATATATTAGACAGATTATTTGTTTGTTAATTTGCAATTTGAGGGGGATAAGATAATTGTAAATTGCAATTTAATTCTGTCTAAGCACCTCTAATATAGATTTATAAAAATTAACAAATGGTCTAAAGTTCCATGCATCACAAATGTGCTGCTGTAGTACGAATTTTCTGTTTTTGAACTTGCACAAGTTCCTTGATGAGTTTGCCAAATATATATGGCAAAACCTACTCTGAAAATCTATCACATTTTCAGCTTTTCTGATTTAAGCTTCTCACTTTTTATTTCTTTCAATTCACTCCCTCATATTTTAATTTTGATAAAAAAAATTTTTTACCAATGAAATTGGTTTGCACTTGCAAACAGTGGTCTCTACTCCCACATTAGTAAAATTTCAACTACACTTTCAAACACATTTTATTTTTGCAATTGACATAAATTTTAATTTATGAAATCCAGTTAATATTTTAATATATTATATTCACTATTAATAATTAAAATATTATAATTTTTTTATTAATCAAATAAATTAGATCTTACTATTAAATATATTAACATTAATAAATTGAAAACAACAAAATTTAATGAAAATTAAATAATGTTAATAATAATATTATTGTTATTGTTCTGGTCTCAAATGCATAAAAAAGGTTAATCTATATTAATTATACTTATTTTAGTTAAAATACATAATTATATTTTAAAGTTATTTTAAATTAATTAATACTAATTATATATTAATAAATATAATGATATTTTTCGTTATACTTAATTTTATTAATTATTTTAAATTATTTAAGTTAATATTATATTAGTTTAATAACCTTAATTAATTATATATTAATTAATATTATTTATATTAATTAATAATACAATATTTATATAATTTTCTTATTAAATAGTACAAGTGGAATTTAGTTCAATTTTTTATTCATTAAAAATTTTCTTATCTTCTCTTTTACTACCGGAAAGCTTTCAAATTTACAATGCAAGTAATTTTGCAACTGATACGTCACTTTACAATTCTCATTTGCAAAGTAATCTAACAAATTATTTTTTATTATTATTTTAAAAAATTGAAATGGTATGTGGGGTGGGTTTTGAATTGGAGAATTAATTTCTCCAATATAAATTTAGCTTTCATTCTCCAACACATCAAATCAATCACAACACATGTTACTTGTTATTATCGACTTCCACTTGCCAATTTTCTGATTCAATGAATTATATATCATATCTTAACCTTTTTAACTCCTTTGATTTGTTTTGAATCAAGCAGTATTTTGGTACCAATTCACCAAATAATTAAAATTGGAAGAAAATAAGAAATAGTTAAACAAATTAACAAAAACCAACAGAATGAAAAGATCATAACTTAGTGCCTCGTATCATAATAGAAATATTTACCATGCTCTTTATAACTGAAACTAACAAAAGAATCCATGGACAGTTTGTGTCAAAAATGAAAATGAGACAAACCCTTTCTGTATTGAGAGATTAACGGGCAAGAGACCCAAAGCCATTTACAACGGTGGGATTGAAGGCAAATCTCCCCAAAATACCATACTTATATGGCAAGAAAGTTTTCTTCTTGAGATCCTCTGTGGCTGCTTTGTTCATGGTGTAATGCAATTCATGAGCCGAGACTTGCCTCTTTCTCCCCTTCCCCGCTGCTGAACTTGAGCTGTCTGTGGACCGGAAGCTACTGTTCTTTGCGTCTTGATCAGGTTTCCTAAAGAAAGATGGATACTTGCTCATGCTATTTTTATCTGATGCTCTCCCTTCAGATGCGCTCCTAAACAACAAGAAATCCTTCAACCTCCACTTTCTTGAAGAAGATGAACAACTCTTGTTCGAAGCAGAAGTAGACGATTGTGCATCTTTAGAATTGGAAGCAGCAGATTCTATGGCTAATAATTCTTGTTGTCTTTGCTCATCTTCTTCCCATGGATATGTGGAAACTCTACAAGGAGAAAGCGATCTTGCTGCTCTGCGGCTTGAATTGGTTGTTAATGCTGGAGTTCTCTCTCTTCCTCTTTCATTTTCGGCTCTTTTTCCTGTATTTTCTGTTGCAGTATCAAATGGATCTGAATCTTTCTTCTTTCTCGGAGAGAAGATTTCGCGTATAATTTTTTTCCCTTGAGCAATTGGTGAACTTGGCGATGAAAGTGAATTTCTCTCCTCAAACTGTAACCGAGGAGGAGGCTTAAGGGGCTTGATTATACCTCCATCGAAGAGCTCTTCAGCAGAAAGAGAAGTATGTTCAAGTTCAGACTTGAAATCAAAAGCAAAATCATCTCCACTAGGTGATTTAGGCGTACCAGGCTTTTCCTCCCAGGTAAAAGGAACTCCATTAGTACTCTCTTCAAATTCATCAAAATAACGATAAATCTCCGCCATGCGTGAAGGACTTGTAGGAGCACTGAGAGAGAAATCACCAAAACGCTTTGGAGAAGAAGGAGCACTCAGAAATGGCATAGACCGAGCATCATTGAAGTCGAAATCCATAATGGGTTGAGGTTGAGGTATTACCACGTCCATTTTCAACATATATGTTCTCGTTTTTTCCCTTTCTGATATGAGAATGAAGTGAAAGCAGAGGCAGATTGCAGATGGGTGAGAGACAGAATACATACATATATATATAGAGAGAGAGAGAGAGAGAGAGAAGCAAAGAAGGAAGGAGAGGAGAAAGAGATGATTTTGTTGACCGTGAAGTCATATAAGATGGGTGCCGCCCCCCTTCTAATAATTCAATAAATATTTCATGTCATTTTTTTATATTATTTGATTCCTATTTCACATGAAGGAATGTTAAGAATAACCCAAGAGTGTTTTTTCCTTTTTTTTTTAAAAAAAAAAAGAGAGAGAGAGAGAATAACCCACGAGTGAATTTAGTTGAGATCCTTTTCAAGGAAAAATAGGTGGGAGATTGAGTGTTAAGGTGGCAATTTGTGAATTTTCCTTGGAGCAGAAGAGATGAGTGACACATAGCATTAGGTAAAACTTATATGTTTCAACGTTATTAGTTATGTCTTAGATATGGACATAATTTATGATTTCAAAATATAAGAAAAGAAGAAAAATGGAGATTTAATTTGTTGGTATTAAAAAAAACACAGTATTAAACCCAAAAAAAAAAAATGACGAATAAGCTCTTGAAAATTAAATAAAAAAACAAAGAATTGTTTGGCACCTATATTTTGTAATTTTTTTTAATTAATTTCTGTTTTCCAACTAATTAACTCTTATTTTTTTGCTCATATATAAAGAGAAATTTTTAGATTGATTATATTATTCATAAATTAATTCAATTATATGATGTTATATATTTAATTGTTTTATTTTCTTCCGTTGATGTGAATACAACATATATACATGTTATTTTGTGATTGGATTAATTTATAAATGATATGATAGATTGAATTTATCTAAAAATTTCTCCATATATATAATTTTTATTTAACGGACTCCATCTTATCCTCCAAAAATTATGGATGAAGTGAAAACAAGACTTTCAAAGTTAAATATATATAAAAAATAAAAATAAAAATTTTAGAGATCAGATTAAAAGTCTAAACAAAATTAAACCAACAAGTGTTTTTTTCTTTTCCTTCAAAATTAATTTTGGTTAGGAATTATGTTAATTATATCATTTTGTAAGGAAAACGTGAATGGTGAAGTTGAGATTTAATACCCACAAACAATGATAGCCCAGAATGGAGGAGGAGGCACTGCCGCACTATTTTCTTGCAGAGAAGCTAATGTTTGGAATTGTTATTGAAAGTTGTAAAAATAAATTTTGAATTTTTTTATTTAATTAACTAATTTTTTTAATTTTTTTAAAACTATTTTTTTCAAATATATTTTTAAAAAAATAATATATTTACCTACTTCTATCAAAAACAGTTTTCAAAACTTAAAAAAATTAAAAATACAATTTTGTTTCTTCTAAAAAACGTTTCTTTCCGACGCAATATTAAACAGGACAGTAGCAGTCAGCATTTGAAAGCTTTTGTTTTAATACATAGCCTTTAACTTTGTAATTAGATAAGATAAAGTACTTAAAAACTTAGAATTAAGATTAAAAAAAGTCAGAATTGCAAAATGAAGGTTTTGGGGTACACGACATGAATAACTGGAAAGGAAAATGACCAAATAAGTCGATGCTCTTTAAGGATTAATTAGCACAAAAGGGATTTGATTAATGGAATTTGATTATACTTTTTTTTTAAAAAAAAATTTAATGAGTTTAATCATCGGTGTTTGTACATGATACTGACAAGGCAGGATATCGCTTAGATCGTAATATAATTAAATGATGTACCTGTGATATAGGTGATCTATAAATTATTCAATTTTTTTCTTAAAAAAATAAAAAGGAAAAATCAACCCATTATATTTGCATGTGTTAAATGCTAAATAAATAAAACTAATTCTTACTTCTAGATTACTTATACTAATTTTTCTAAAGTAGTTATTTTTTGGACTTTTTGAGTTGCTAGACACATTAATCCATAATTATATATATGTGTATAACGAGCAGGTTTTTCATAGTAGGTATTTGGTAAGAATCAAGACAAAAACAGCAAGCGGGGATAGCTCAGTTGGGAGAGCGTCAGACTGAAGATCTGAAGGTCGCGTGTTCGATCCACGCTCACCGCAATTATTAACTTTTTCCCTACATTTTTTCTTATTACTAGTCGAAATGTGCCTATGTTTTGTGACTCTATGTATGGGCCTGAGAGAAAAATTGAAGCAAATTTCACCCCACG
>CATIWF010061957.1:0-11032 GCA_949630135.1 Balakata baccata
TAATCCATCATCTACAAGGCTTAGTGAATTCAGCTAATGAAGGTTTACAAGGACATCAAAACTTTGGAACATGTGCAGCCCAAGTTCAATACAACTTAATCCAAATCCAAGTTACTAATGGGTTTAATTAAGAATGTAATGGGCCACTTTTGTTATGGACTAGCCAAATATGTATGGGGAAACTACATTAGTTTGCTAGTCTTAGGTTTAATCATGTTTACCAGGCTTAAATAAGGGGCTAACAGATTTATGTCTTTTAAAAGAGTCCTTTAGTTTCCATTTGAGATATGATTAGATTAGTTTCCGTTTGGGATATGATTTGATTAGTTTCCATTTAGGATATGATTTGATTAGTTTCCATTTGATTAGTTTCCATTTAGGATATGATTTGATTAGTTTCCATTTAGGATATGATTTGATTAGTTTCCAAATTCATTAAAACCTTGTAAAGGCTATAAATATGCCTTGGACTAATGGTTGGGCAAATTATGAAATTGTTAATCCAAAAAGGTTGTTTTGCTTTTATCTTTGTGTTCTTGTGTAGAATGCATGTTTTAAGGAACATTCAAGTAGGTTGATCACCTTCTTGTAGAGTGTTTCAAAATTGGAATTCAGAAAGAAGTTTTCTTTATTCTAATTCTTGATCATCTTATGTAAGTAATCTGGCTTCTAGCCTACCTAGGGGTTGTTACTGAATTGAATTTTGGGGTTTTCATGTTAATGCTTTGGGGGTTCATATATATAAAGGGGTTCTCAAGCTTATTCATGGAGGTTCCATATTAACATGTGCTAAATATGTCTCTCATCCACCCTTAATCATTCTAAATGCCTTTACAGCAGATACTAAATAGACCGGTACAAGTTTTTCGTTCACCTAGAAATACAACTCTCGGCTGGTTTGGAGACTCTAAAATTACTTCTTTAGTTAAAAAATTCACTATTGCATGATGTTTAGTCAGCAAGTCCATTCCCAGTATCACATCAAATTCATACAATGACAATAAAATCAAATCATCTGGCAATTTGGCTTGATCAATGTGTATTAAACAGTCACGGTATACATTGTTCACATCTACTATTGTTCCCAGTGGCGTACTCACATTTATATCAATTTCCAAGGTTAATGCTTTTGATGCAGTTTAGATGCCATATGTGATGAAATAAATGAATACATGGAACCTGGATTTATTAATGCATATGATGGTACATCATAAATAAAAATATTATTGTTGACAACTTCTGGAGTATCAACTGCCTCCTGTCTAGTCATGGCAAAGATTCTGGCCTATTTGGGAGGTCTGGAACTCTGATCCTCAAATCTGGTAACACCTTTGCCTGTTGCACCAGTCCTGTCTCTGCCTCTACCTTGTACTACCCACTCTGGGTGCCTCCGCCATGGCCTCTGATATCCCTCTGCCTCTACCAGTCTCTGCAAGTCTAGCTAGCTCTCTATAGACATTCTCTATATATGTGATCTAATGATCCACATAAAAAACATGCACCTGTAAGCATTTTGCATTCACCGGTATGCTGTCTCCCATAGTGAATACAAGTAGGGCTCTGCTCCATATATTGACTCTATTCTTTGCCAGAATAAAATGAAGTCGCAGCATGACCTCTGAAGCCCAAGTATGTACCTCTGTAACCAGACTATGATGGTAAGAATCTGCCCCTCTTTTCTTGTCTCCTACTAGACTCTGCAGGAAATTCTCTTGTTGCCTTTTAGATTATTGTTATGCAGCTTCTTTCATTAATCTTTCTCCCCTAATTGCTGTAGCTCTAAGTCTAGTGTAGCTATTGAGATCAGTAGTTATGATTCTATTCCTGATCTCATATCTGAGTCCTTCTTCAAATTTTCTGCATTTGTCTCTTTTAGTAGAAACCATAAAAGTGGCATAGTGAGAGAGTTTATTAAATTGTACCTCATACTCTACCACAATCATGTTTCCTTGCTTTAAATTCAGGAACTCTCTTCTTTTCTCATCTTTCTATGCATCTGACATATTATTTTGAAATTTCCTGACAAAATCATACCAGGTAAGAATAGGGGTTTGTACATCATTGCCAGGAACAGTCTCCCACCATTCATATGCATTACCCTGAAGCAAAGATACTGCATAATCAAATTTTTCCTCAAGAATACATTTCATCATATTCAATAATATTATTTGTGTTCTCTTGAGCCAAGTCACAGCCTCTGCTGGATCAATGGTGCCATAAAAATCAACTGCACCCTGTATTTCCTACTCAAGGTTCTCATAGGGTATCTCTGCATGTGATGATTTGGATGCATGTACTAGAGCCCTAACTCCTAATGCATGCTGGTCTCTATGTGGGTGATGAGATGCCTCATGTGATTGATGTTTGGCCTGCTCTCTCTCCGTGGTGAATTGTGTTCTACAGTGGCCTTATAACACATGAAATTATGTCACTTGACAATGTTCAAGACATATGATGTACATGTTATCATGTTATAATGCATATGCATGTTCCCAAAGAACATATCCCTGCTTTGATACCAAACTAAAATTTAACAACTCTATCTTGTGAGCACATTCTACCTAAATTCCCTATATATGCATGTATTTCATGTGAATAACTATATAAAATAAACATGTCAAAATGAATTGTATGTAGTAATGCATGTGGGAAAGTCAAGGGTGTTACACTCTCACTATGGGAGTGCTCCTGAGGTTTGGTCACTCCTTTTTAGGATCAATCACATGGACTAAGTAGGCCTCACAACTTCCTCATCATCTATTTTTCTTTCATCAAGGAAATCACATGTGGGGGCTATGGAAACAACTCCTCTCTCATCCTAATAACATCCTGATCATTTGTCTTGAGTTTCACAAATTTGCCCTAGCAATATCTGCTACTGGCCCATGTTGTGATAACCAGTTCATCCCTAATATAGTATCATACTAATGGAAATGTAACTCTATCAAATCAGCTGGAAGCTCTATCCCATTAACGTATAGTGGACAACCCCTATAAACTTGATTTATAATTGTGTTGTGGCCTAAGGGATTTGATTTTCAGTTTTTAATTGTAAATTTGAGAAAAATTGATGTGATCCCTTAAGTTAAGGCAAACAAATCTTCGAGTTAAGGTGACCAACGGTTGCAAATCTGACCCAAGCTAAACAAGTAGTAAGAACCAAGATTATAAGTATAACGAATCCGACTCAAGCTAAACAAAGTAGTAAGAACCAAGATTATAAGTATAATGAATCCGACTCAAGCTAAACAAAGTAGTAAGAACCAAGATTACAAGAAAATAAGAATAGCAAACGCCACAAGCAAGATTACTTGATAAGTTAGCAATTCTCAAAAGTAATTAAAAAATGCAATCCAGTCTCTTAATTAAGAAATACCCAAATTCATTTTTTATTCATAAGCTAATGAGTGTACATGCCTAGATGACTATTTATAGTCCCAAAGAATTAGTTTCCTTATTGGAAAAGGAAAACTAATGTTAATCCTAATCTAAAACCCTAAAAGATAGCTTTTTATCCCTTAAAGATAAGGATTTACATTCAATCTTATCTAAATCTCTTAAGCATAGGGATAATCTAATATAAATCTAATCCCTTAAAAATAGGGATATGACAACTAATAAACCAAATCCTAGATAAATAAGGAAAACTACTAAAGAATCCTACTAGAAATGGGAAAGCTAGATACAATCTGATTATACAACTTGGACCACACAAATTTGGAATTAAAACAACATATTGAAGCCCAAATAATAAGCCCAACATGCTTCATAAGGTTGCCCATAAGTTGTGCACATGCCTTGCACATGATCTCTTAGGTTGCACATGCATTGCACATGATTCTTCAAATCTATCCACATGATTTAATGTACTTGAACATCTTGTAATTAAACCCAATTGACTTCAATGTTCATGAAAGACTCCCCTGATCTTCACTTTAGTCTTCCCTTTGAGTAGTGTTGCCCCATAAGCTTGATTGTGGATTTTAACCCAATGTAACTTTCAAAGCTCCAAATCTACCTCCTTTGGTTTGGAACATGACCAATTACACTTTGGATCACCTCAAAGGGCTTTTGATCTTCCTTTGAGTCCATTTGAATGATGTAAGACTCCTCCAATTCACTGATGCAAAATAGCTCTTCATGCTTGCTATTTGTGCATACATCATTCCCCCTTTCCTCAAGAAGATTCATCCTAGAATCTTTACCTACAT
Source organism: Balakata baccata (assembly GCA_949630135.1). Lineage (NCBI taxonomy): Eukaryota > Viridiplantae > Streptophyta > Magnoliopsida > Malpighiales > Euphorbiaceae > Balakata > Balakata baccata. The sequence goes on from CATIWF010061957.1 coordinate 4,212, forward strand.
CGAGAGGAAAATGTACAATACAAAGCAAAGAATAATCATAAAATGTTAGTAAGAAGTTTTTCTTCACCTCTATATCTTCCTCACACAAATTTACCGTTTTCTCTCTTTGTGTTTTACTCTCATTTTTATCACTCAACAACTCTTCTTTTTCAACTCTCTCTATAGTATCATCACAAACAGCCTCAATTTTCACTTCAATCTCACTCTCTTTTGCTCCCTCATCAAGCTCACTCCATTCATGATCATCAGTCACCACTATGAATTCATCATTATGAGCTACAATTTCATGTTGAATAATGTTTTCACTCTCAAATGCAACGCTCTCATAAACATTAACATCATTAACTTTTTGTAATGGTGAAGAGGAATCTATACTCTCATATACAATTTCAACTTCACTAGTATGAACACCATTCTACTCCTCATGAGTTTAACTCTTACCATCATCCTCCATATAAACTTAGGAACAACATCAAAATCACAATGAAAATTTGATTTATGATTTTCACATCTTCTTGGAGAAGGATTCTTCTTTTCATGCTCTCTCTCTTCATTCTCCCACCCATATAATATGGCACGCATCTTATCTAGTTCTTTTTGAAATTCACTTACTGGAGATGCTTTGTTTTTTTTTCTCTCTCTTATCGGTTTTTCATCATCAAAAAGATCAAAATAACATTTTTCCTTATGAGACCAGAACCTTCCAATGCCTTGAGGTCGAGAACCCTTTCTTGCACTTCTTGTGTTGAAGGTCATTTGCTGATGCAAATCTTCTAACTTTTGTGATCGCTTATCCATTTGGTCTATTATTTCACCCATCTTGTCCTCCAATATTTGAATGTAAGATTGAATAACTTCCATTGGCACATAGTCTCCATGTTCCTTATGGCCACTACTGCTTCGATCACCTTTAATTGACATTATATAGCTGCAAGAAAAGATTAGTGGAGAAATAAAGTCCTCACCATCGCACTCTCACGTGTTTACACTCAACTAGCATAAATTCCCTTGTGTTTCGCACAATAAATGTGTAACACCCCTCGATATAACTAGATTTTCCTCTAATCATATCGAAGGATATTACGATGCATGAGATTTAAAACTAGTTCAATTTAAAACTTTCCATGTATCATGGACATAATAATTTGAAAATGAAAATCAAATGTGGTTGCGATAAATTAAACTTTACTTTACATGCCTTGAAACCCCTTGAGCTACACCCAGCTCAAAAATAATACAAACTTCCTCAAAGATGCAAAAACAAAATTAAATACTTTATTACACTCAACCCATGAACATCACATCCACATGTATCATCATCCCTTCCTAGTGCTAGCTTAACCTTCGACTCCCCGGGCTCTATCTTCTTGTGAACTCTAACTCATATGAGAGAAAACCACACACACACTAAGCATCTCATCACTTAGAGTAACATGAAAACTTTTAAACTAAGTCTTATATATGTACTCATATATATGTATGTATAAAGGTTCTTTTTGCTCTTGCCAAATACCCTTACCTCAACCATGGGATAATTTCCCATATCTCATCTGCTTCTGTTTCCATATATATGTATATATATATCAAAACACAATAATCATTTGTAAATTCCAAGACTTATTTGGTCTTGCCTAACATATCTCATGCACAAACAATAGGAATCAAGGGCGCCCAAATACCGGGCCTCTAGCCACCTTAGTCTTGCACAAACAATGGTCAAAAGTGCCTAAATACTGGGCCTCAAGCCACCTTGACCCCCTACCGTGGTACCATGCTTTGTTCCACCCTTTCCTGGGCCTGAAAACCCCATCCAAACATTTCACGCATATCACACATTTCAATGTCACAACATTCTATACAATTGAATCATAAAATCATTCATTATTAAGATTCACAAATATGTTCTCACACAATATAGCATCATTATCTATCATTTAGGCATGTTTCGGACCCATTTAAACATCATTTAAACACAATTTATTTTTATTGTGAACAGTGCCTTCATGGCCATGAATTTGGCTTGGGTGTGAAGCCTGCTCGTGAAGCATTCTAGACCTATATTCATGGTTATGACAGCTTGATTCATGGCCATGATAGTTTTCAGCTTGGTTGTGATGCTGGTCATGAAAGGGCAAAACTTGTTCCTATTAAATTCCAATTTTAAACACTTCCTAAACACATATAATAATCATTCATGGGCATTTAATAAAATTATACTCAAGTTCATGCAACTCAAATCATCACTTTCTTTAGGTTCACAACCAAGCTCAACAGCACAAGCAATGCACATTTTTAAACACATTTGTCATTTTCATGCTTATTTAACATTAGTTTATGCACCTCTCACTTTTTTTTTTCCTTACTTACCATATTCACCAACCCTTGCCCCCATTGGTACTAATCCATTCAACTCTACTAAAATACATTTATTTAGGCATTTCCTTAGACTTATGATTCATTTACATGCAACTACCATTTTCACTTGTAGTTTCTAAGCCACATTCTTATTCTTAAACATTCATTCCCATCTCTATGCTATTTATCTCATTTTCCTCACTTAACTCATCCCCCATATCCATTATCATTTAATTAAATTTCCATTACATGTTGTTATTCCCATTATCACTCATTATAACCGGTTAATGTGTCATTCACTTTTCTTTACAACCCATTCACGGTCCATTTCCATTTATCTCATTTCCATGAGGTTTTTAGGCTATATTCTCTTTCTTTAATCCTTTACACATTTTACACAAGCCAACCATGTACTTTACATACCATTTTAAATTCAAGTTATCTAACCAATACATAAACATGTATTTAAATCAATTTAAAACATGTATATGCACGTACCTCTATGGAGCCATGTAAAACTCTAAGCTTTAAAGCTTGTCTTTGCTCTTGGGTGGCTTCTCTACTAATCAAGATGCTCCCTATTAATAAACATAGCCACACATCAACATAAAAGCTACACAAAGCTTGAAATCATAAAATTCATCCCTAACTCTTCAAGCTAGGTCTTTACTCACTCAAATCTCATTAAAAACGTGGTCACTCCCTTAAACTAACATCAAAGAGAGTTTTCCCTCAACAAAACCCAAGATTACTTTTCAATCTAACCCCTTTACAAATAGGTTCCTACCCAATTCGGGTAAATCGTATCAATCAACCACATACTTGTTAAAAGGAGAGGGAAACATAAATTCTTACCTAAAGAAGGAAGAAATCAAGGTTGATTTGGTGGAAAACTCAAGCTTCCTCAACTTCCATACTTTCTCTCTCCAACTTCATCTTCTTCCTTGGTAAATCTCCAAAATCCATGCTTGAATCTTGCTATTGAGTTGTAGATCTTGTGTTTTGGAAGCTTAGAAACCATCAAATATCATGTGGGGATGAATTTTAGAGGTTTAGAGTGTTTTCTAGGGTTTTGGAGCTTGGAGGCTCAGTTAAAATGATAAAAACGGGGTGGAAACCCATTTATACCAGACCATTCACGGTCATGAACAAATCCTTTGTTAGAAAAGTGCTCTAAAGGCAATCACCTTTAGCACTTATTGTACAGTTTCATTTCATATGAATAAAAGGCATTTTCATTTATTAATGTTCATTTATATTATGAATTGATTGGATCTTAAATTAATTAATGAGGTCCATGATATAAATATAGCATGAAGGAAATCATGATGGGATCATGATATTGAGATTCCTATCATGTGTAATTATGGTTATATCTAAACTAATCCCTAGTCATAGGATTAACAAGACTGGACATTGTTAATCTGGATAGATTAGCACATGTTATACTCCTTAATTGGGTCAAGCAGTAGATATCATAATCTGTAGATATGAGTTGCCGAGAGTTAACATGTGGATGCTTGCTAGAGTAGTCAAGTACATTGAATAACCTGTTATGAGACCATCATATGGATTATCTATTCAAATGTCAATGATAGTCTCATTATAGTAATGGTGCAAGTATCATTAGACTTGAGGTACTCAAGGATATCTTAGATATTGATTATGTGCTTTGACTCCATTCATTGTTGCCTCACAAAGGTTGCTCATAGAGTGGTAATTAGGTATAACTTGAGGTATTCAAAGGTAATTGGGTAGCCAACAGAGAATTCACTACTCTTGATAGAGAGAGTGTATACCCACGGCCTCTTGTCGGGATCATTACTCAGAAATCTCTGCCCGGAGTGGAAATGTCATGAAGATGGTCTTTAGTGACATGTCTATTTTAGTAATGATTCTCAATAACAGGATCTAAATCACTTGGGCTAGGTGTGACGTAGTCAATCTAGTGGAAGTTGACACATAGTCTATGCTCTGAACCTAGTGTGGTATAAAATGGTGAAATGACAAATTGCTTGGACAATAGTCTATGGAAAGGTTCATAGTTAAACCACTACTTTTCCAGCTAATTGGGGGTCATGATGTGTTAATAAATACCGCTCTTGATCTGCTTAAGATTAAGTGCTAATACAAGTGGCCAACATAGCTAGGGACGTAATGGATCACATGCACTAAAAGTGTGAAAGAAAAATAAAATGGGCTTTTGGATTGGATCCAAAACAATAAGAGAAGAAAAAACAGGTCTAGACTCTTTCTAGACTGGGAACATAGTTCTCCCAAGAGGGACGAAGGTACCGATCGGAAAAAAGGAGCCTCCCGCTCATAAAAAGCTATTGGATTGAAAAAACACAAAGTCACGATCGGGAAAGTAGTTTCCCGACCTAGACTCGCCTGACATGTACAGTTTTCATAGCAAAAAATAAGTTTCCTGATCGGGACATATGGCATATTAGGAATTTTAATCTGATTAGGATTCTATAATCAAGGGTTACGAACCCCAATTCTATGTGGACTATAAATAGTCCTCTTTCAAACTATTTCTATAGCTACAACTCATAAGAATTAAAGGGTTAATTCTTCTTCTCTTCTCTCTTAAGGATTAATTATATTGCTAGTACATTATATTAATCCAACCCATTCCCTTAAAGGTTTTCTCTCTTCTCCCTTCTCGTGAATACCATCAGAAGTGATCCTAGAGGATTACTGTGGTCTGCTACAACTCGGTAAGAAGAGAATCGAAGGAAGAATACTCGGTTTTGATCTTCTTCTTGGAATTTGTAAAATTTTAATTTCCGCTATGCAATGTGTATGAAATGCATGTGTAAACTCCAACATCCTTCACAGTCATGAACAAAACCTTCATGGCCATGAATGTCTACAGTAAAAATAGTCAATGCTTATATTTGACCACGATGTTTATGGCCATGAACACTTTGTTCACAGGTGTGAATCATGTTTTTCACACTTTTCTTTATTTCTTTCATCCCTCAATGCAAACCAAAGCCAAAATCGAGCAATATACCTTACATATACCCTAAATATACATTCTTATCCTTAAAATATAACTCTCATATATATATATATATATATATTCTCCCTTTAAACCAAGCCCTATTTGGTCGGCATTACAAAATGGCTTTTACCCTTCTTTGAGGTTACCACTCAGAGATTGATTGCAAAATTACAATTAAGAATTAGAAATCAAACCAAGCAATATGCAAATTGCTTCAAATATTTGAATTGTTCTAAAAAGTGTGATTCACCTAAGAACATAAAAAAAATTAGCTAGAGTGGTGTGAGGAAGCCTTGAGTGACATTTTGTTTGAGTTAAACACAAGTGACCACCCCACATCATTTGAGGTGAAACACGCGAGGGAGTGTTTGTGAGGTCCTTGAATTATTTCCTTTTTCTCTTTGTTTTCTATCATTCTTTTGTAGCAATGTCAAACCAAAGTGGAGAAAATGATGTTGGTCATATTGATGGAGCAGACTGCATGAGGCTCAACAAGGAGAGTTTGCACATCTTAATAGAAATATAGTGGCTATGAGGGACTTATTAGAGAGCATGGAGGCAAGGCTGCAAGCTGTTGAACGAGCCACATCGAATCACAATGGGGGAAATAGGGGCTATAGAAACCGAATACCTCAAGTAGATGATGTGGAAGTTGAATACATGGATTACAATGAAGTTGATGATGATGTTGCTTTTGCTAGAATGGGTGTACCTAGAGGTGGAGGAAGAAGAGGCTGAGGTAACAGGAAGAGGTAGAGGAAGAATGCAAGAAAATCCATTTTATGGTAGAAACCAAGGCAATGATGATTTGGTAGATAGGAATTTGGGCAGCATTAAACTTAAAATACCTCATTTTCAAGGGAAATCAGATCCGGAGGCTTATTTACAATGGGAAAAGAAGGTGGAACTCATATTTTTTTGTCATAAATTTAGTGAGGAGAAGAAGGTTAAGCTTGCGATTACTCAATTTTCAGATTATGCTATTGCTTGGTAAGACCAATTGATTACTAGTAGGAGAAGAAACTTGGAGTACCCAATTGAGACTTGGCATGATCTCAAGTCTCTAATGAGGAAGACATTTGTACCAAGGCATTTTCATAGGGAACTTGTGCAAAAACTTCATGTTCTTAGACAAGGTAGTAGGAGTGTGGATGATTACTACAAGGAGATGGAAATGATCATGACTAGGGCTGATATAGAGGAGGATGTGGAAACCACTATGGCACGTTTCTTGGCTAGTTTAAACAAAGAGATAGCTGATCGAGTGGATTTACAAGCTTATGTGGAGTTATAAGAGATGGTGCACATTGCTATCAAGGTGGAAAAGCAACTCCAAGGAAAAGGGGCAGCAAGGTATGTTTCCAAACCTTATTCTAACTTTAATCCTACTTGGAAAAGGGATGGAAAGAATGATTTTAAGGGTGGAAATAAGGCTACTTATGATGTTGCTAAG
>CATIWF010061981.1:0-11411 GCA_949630135.1 Balakata baccata
TTTATTTTCTTAAATTTCATATCTCAAATGACCTTATCTCCTTAAATTGAACATGCCAATATTCTCAGAAAAATTTTCTCTTCGGAATGGTCTTTCCGATTTTGCAAAACGACCACCAGTGTGAAAATTTCATTTCTGCAGTTTAGTCCTTTTTCTAAATCATGCCCGTAAAAATTCATCTGAAGTCCGATTTCTAAATTGTCAGTTTTGAAAATCTTAGAATTCAATTGTGATCACTTTGGCATCATTGCGATAGTAAATGCATATCTCTAACTCTCAATCGGAATATCAGACTATAAATCTACACCGAGAATATTATTTATGTAAATCGGAGCCCTTAACCTCCAAATATCTCCATATAACTTCACCTATGACCTTAAAATATTATTCTCCCCATTATGGTATGCTTAACTCAAATTCTTACCGCTGGGCAAAAACCATGTATTCTCGGCCCAGTCTATTGCCTTGATTTACGTGTATGACACGAAATTGCAGCATTTCATCAAATCATTTCAATATTCATATTAAGCATCATATTATCATATTAAATTAAATTTTTCACGCTCATATGTCCGTATTTAGACTCTGATCGGTATGCCTCCGTACTGCAGTACAAACGACAGTAATACGCGCATACGGTCATGGTCTATATCGCGGACGTGACAATATTGCTTGGAGATTCAACTAGATATTAGAAAACCTATATGATATCTTCGTGTTTAAGGATTCAATTATTCTAGAGATCTTTTCTTGATTCAATTATTCTAGAGATCTTTTCTTTTTCTTTTTTTCTATCTTTTTAATTGTAATGATTAGTTTAGTATTTATTGTAAGCATGACCACTTCCTAGGCTAAATCATTATGGATGCTTAGCGGAACCCAATTTTGTATTGAACCTCATATTTTCATAGAATAAATTTTGGATTGCTTTTTAGTTTCAATTGTTATTCATTAATTTTTATGTTTAATGATTGCCTAATCAACAATTGTTAAATTAGGAATAAAAATAATATGATTTAATTATTAAGTGAACCACCTATAATTAACTTAAAAATTGAACGAGACAGTATTTAATTGGTGATAAGAGTAACAACTATTCAATTTGGATTCATTAGGGCTTAATTAATTAAAGAAAAATATAGAATTGGAGAATGCAAAGTGTAATTAATTAGGACATAGTTAGAATAAGTGTATGAGTAATATACTTAGAAACCACATAAAAGGCATTAAAAATAAAATTTTATTAAAATAAAATTAGAAAGAAAAAGAAGAAAAGAAGGAAAAATAATAAAAATTAAAAAAAGTGGCAGCCAATAACAAAGAGAAAAAAAAAATGGTGCTGGACATAAATTAAGGGGGTAAAGGGTGGATTAGTTTTGTTGACTTATAAAAATCGGTTTTTACCCATTTCTCTCAACCTCATCTCCTTTCTTCTTCTTCCTCCCACCCAACAACCATTTTTTTTCAATATTCCACTCAAGATTTGTATCGAAATCAGTCCAAATAAATTTGTTCTTGATAAGTAATCTTATCTCTATTCTTTTTGTGTTGTTTAGGGCTGTTAAAGTTGTATTAAACCAATAATTTTTACTTTGATTTTGATGGCTATAAAGACCGAATTTAAAGAAGTATTAAACATGAAACTTGTTTATTTATATCTTATATATATGTCTTTAAAAGGGTTGTACTAGGTTTGCTGTATAAGAAGAGAGATCTTTATTTGAGTGACATTAGTTCATACAAGAGTATCGAAAGGACACCCTCCGGTTTTTATTCATTTTAATCATTTTAAAGGTCAAATTAAAGGAAACTTAAAACATAAAAGTTATAGTCCTATATGTATTCTAGTTGTGTACCAAATTCTGTGTCAATCTCTCTTGTGTAGGTTGAGTTATAGGGAAATGAATCATAGTTGTTCCAATGAATGAGCTGTTCTTTGTACCTGAACAGTTTCAGTAAATTACTCATCATTTTTTAGCTACTAATAGACCTAATTAACCAAAGTGCAAAACATAAAAGTTTTAGTTATATATATCTTAGCTAAATCTCTATAGAAATCTTATCTTAAAAGGTTATGTATTTTATAAATTATGATCATAAAAAGAGATAATAGTTGGATTATTATTCTGTGCTAAACCAGTTAGATATTCTCTAGTATTTGAAGACCTTATAGGCTGAATTTAGAAAAGTTTTAAAACATGAAAAGTATTCTAAATTATCATCTCTAAGTGTTATAAAGTTTCGAAACAATATAATCTACATGTTAAAAGATATAAAAAATTGAAAATAGTATCTTAAAACTGCATAAGGGGCTGAATATAGGGCAACTTTTGAAATTGCACTGAAAATTGTGTAATACTCTAAAAATTTTGAAATTTTAATATGTTACAAAATTATATGTTAAATTTAATTAGAAATAAAAATCGTATAAATTGGACAAATATAAAAAAAGTTAAAAAACAACAATCCTAAAAGGTCATATTGCCACTTAAGAGAACTTTAGTTATTTGTTTAAACCATATTAAGAATAAGTATTCTAGCAATGTATTAATCATTTATATTTTCAAATTAGGCTCACAATAAGTTGAGAAAATACAAGAGTAGACGAGCTCCATCATCTTGAATTTTGTAAAGCTATATAGAGATTTGTACATATATGCATTTTGGTTCGTTCTAATGCGTCCTTATATGAGAATTGCATGACTTTGTATGTTAAAATGATGAAATATGTACATTAACATATTTTTGAACTTGCAACATATTGAAAATGTGATCATGAACAAGTATACATTAATTATGGCATTTTTATTCATATTGGAAATAAATGATTTATAGAATTAATGGCTCATTTCTCTACTTATTGACTAAAATTAGGATAGATTGTACACTATTAAGATGAAAATTACGGTATAGAACCAAATATGACTATGAAGGACAAGGTGGCTGAAGCTTGGGTTTAAGCGCCATTATTCCTAAGATGCTAGCAATTCCTAAGATGCTAGCAATTATTTACTTATTAAGTCAAGTTGGCTGAAACTCAAATTTGAGCGCATATGACTTGAGATTTAGAATGAGTAGGATAACTAAAGCTCAGGATGGAGTATTACTTTACACTTCGTATTCAGATAGTCCGGAAATGAGAATTGGGTTAATATTGATGAAATGTAATATGGTAATTAATTTTATGATGAATGAAATATAGGAATTTTCTAAATGGCATAAGGAACAAGGTAAGAAATAATTACATGGTGTAATATGAATTTGATTATATAAGTTTGACATGACATGATTTATAATGCATGATTATAATGACTCTAGACATCAAATATATGTCATGCACTTGTATGTGTGTGTGTTAAAACTTTAATACTTATATGTATCACTAAGCTGGAAACGGCTTAACGTATGGGTTTCCTGCACGTAGAAACTGAAGCTCGTAGATTGTATATAATAGATTTTGAAGTTGATAGAGATAGTTAATAGAGAAGAAGTCAAAGCTCATATCAGAGTTGACACCGAAGACCCAGATTATGGGTCGGTTATTTTTTACTTTTGTTTTAATCATGATTATGTATATGGATTAATAGACTAGTCATGTATATATTTAAAGAACATATTTTAATTTGCTATAGTTTATATGTAAATAGGTTATTATGAAAATTTTAATTAAGTAATATGTATATATACAAATTGATAAACGTATGACCATAAATGAGAATGACATGTCTAATCAGAAATAAATAAGTGGATTAAGATAATATGTTCTATAGATAAATAAATAATAGTAATAATCAAAATAATAAAATTTAAAAGTTGTAATCCAGACAGGTTAATGTAGCTAGTCTTGTGGCATTTTGCTTATATAATGAGATTATTCTTATTGTATAGATGGAGCACCACACAAAGCTAAGTATATGTTCAATCCCATTTATTTAATTTAATTATTTTTATTGCTTTCATTTAATTTCAATTTTTAGTTTAACTAATCAAACTCTCAAAAATTGATTTAGAATATTTAGGATTTTATTTTCAATATTTATTGGTAATTTTAATTAATTTATAATTTAAACCAAACCGTTTTTTATGAAATTGATTTCGAAAATAGCTTACCGATATTGCAATCTATTTGTACATTTGCAAGTACTATGATTGTTGCATCAATTACGTTTGTCCATAATATCTTTGTATGTGTTGAATTAGATGAACTAATTAGTTTATTATTTGATTCAAAATTGATTATCTAACAAAATTAAACTAAAATTTTAAACAATAAATTGCTTTATTTGGTATCAATCCTTAAGCAAGATTTCAGATTTGAGTATTGTAAATGAAAAAAAAAAATCTAGGCTAGAAGAACTTTATACTTTTATAGTTCGATTTAGCTCAAACCAAATTAGTTAGACCTTTTAGATATTGGATTTCCCAAAAAAAAAATGTTGTGATTAAGCACTTGAGAGAAGGTAAATTTTAATAAGAAGCATTTTTAGATGGTATAAGTCTTGAACTCTTTTTATTATTATTATCAAATATGAATGTTTATTCATAACTGGTAGAAGGAAAATCCTCATATTATAACATCTGCTTCACCAAGAAGAAGTACTAAAAAAAATTATAGGCTGAGAACAAATCCAAAAAAATACAAACCATTAAGCATCAAAAAAAAAACAACAAAGTTTGGTTAAATTTCAAAAGAAGCAAAGAGAAACCTGTAAATTCAAAGATCTGGAGCAATTTCAGGCTTGAGGCATTTAAAGACACATGTATGGCCAAAAACTATCTTCTAGCATTGTTCTTTTTCATTTAAACTAAATTTACCAAAAAAGCAACTTCAGGTTTGAGGCATTTAAAGACACATGTATGGCCAAAAACTATCTTCTAGTATTGTTCTCTTTCATTTAAACTAAATTTGCCAAAAAAAAAAAAAGCAGAAAAGATCATATTGAGAACTTATTACTTAAACCTCCAAATGCAATTTTTAAAAGCAAATCAATCCATTAACACTTAAATTAAAATATATCTATAATCTACCAAACACAAAGAGGAGAATAAACTCCCATCAAGCTAGAAAACTACAAAAACTTTATTTTATTCTTTAAAAAACTACACGAACAGAAAAAACACATGAAAAATGGAGAAGTATGGCTGAAAATCACCTCCAAATCTGACATGAAAAGAAGAGGTTTAGAAGGAAAGAAAAGAGAAAAGAGGAGAAACCATCAGCATTATTAATTATGAAAATATATGTTTAATTTAATATTTATATATTTATATTTCCTAAATAAACTAAGTGTAAGAGTTCATTTAACATGAAATAAGTCCATTTTATGATGCAAATTTTGAAACAAATGGAATCAATTTATCCACCTGGAATAGAAAAAATGAAATATAACGAATATAAAAATGAGTTACGGATAAAGAAAATAATTTTTTTAAAAAAATAAATTAATTAATTATTCTTATAAAAAAAGGCTAAATTATAAAAAAAAAAAGAATTTTACATTTTATCACAGCTATGATCGATTTTTTAAAAGTTTGAGTTTAATTATATATATTTTAGATTTTGTAACAAATCAATCTTATCTTGGGTAGACCGTATCTCACTCCAAACTTATGTGGCGATGATATGGAAAAGTATTAAAAATATAAAATAATAACATAGAAAACACAATGAAAATGATATGGAAAAAATTGTCGCATGAGAATATAAACAAAAACGGCGCCATTTTATACATTAAATTATTCCTTCCACATAAACTAAAACGATATTTTTTTATTAAAAAAAACAAACTATGTTATTATAAGATCTATTTTGAAAAAGTGATAATTTTGAAAATGAGGTTCATAAATCTATTTCAACAAATATAATTTTTCAAAACCATACCGTTTTAATTTTTATAATCTTGTGACAATTTTTTCCATAATAGTTTAACTGTATTTTTTACATCATTATTTTATATTCTAATATTTTTTCATATTATCGTCACGTATGTTCAGAAAAAGATATAATCCATCCAAAATAAGATTTGTTATAAATTCTAAAATATATATAATTAAATTTAAATTTTAAAAAAATTAATCAGAACTACTATAAAAGTGTAAATTTTATTTTTTTTTTTTAATTTAACCTAAAAACTTGTAAAGAAAATTATAAATACAAATACGAATATCCGAATGAATTTCAATTATCATATTTCAATTATATAAATAGTAACAATTTAATATAATTTTATAACTAAAATATATTTAAAATACTAAATTATTACTATTTACGTTCGGCATAATTCACCAACACCAATACAATCTTGAGGATAACTTAGAGAACAGAGGGTGTGACTGTGAGGATAATGAACACTTGTCATTCTTAAACCCTAATTTCAATTGACCAGCAGCCTCTAAAGCTAGTCCTTCTCTTTTCATTGGGTCTGCTCCTTAAACCCCTCAACCTTTCTTCGTTACTTGTATTTGTTTTTGTGTGATTTTTAGAATTCACATCTACTGTGCTGGTTGTTCATTTATTCTCCCTTTCATGGTTTTTTTGTGTGTAATTTGCAGAAAATTCAAATTTCTCCTTTTGTTTTCTCATTCCACTTCTCTCTATTTGTAAATTTGTTTTGGGGTTTTTTTTATGCTAGCCCAGTTTGTACCTTATAATGGCTGTTAAGCCCGATGTAATCAATCTATTGCAACTCTACCAATGTGAAATACTGTATTTAGGACTGAAAACAGATGTAGTTGTTTGAATTTGTTGGAAATCAGACAATTGAATCTTTGTGTTCACTAGTGTTATAATTGCAACTTGCAAATAAAAATAAATAAAGTGATGCCATTTCTTATCAAAGTGAAGACCTTTAGTTTGAGAATAATTTATCTTAATATAAACTACTCAGTTTTTTTATTTTTAATAGTTATCTCCTCTATCTCTTCATTAATTTGATTTTTTATTGTTGCAGCATTTTGGGTTTGTGGCTTCTTTCTTCCTCTGACATAGCTGAATTTTGTAATTTGAGTTTTTGTCTGCTGTCAATTAGTAAATGGCCTCAACCTTCAGTCGCATGTCCTCAGTTGTATCCCGGGCTGCTCCAAGTGGCCATATCATGGATAAGAAACTTGCGTCTTCTGTAATTAGGTTATCATCTTCTGCCTCCATATGTAGAACTTCATTTGGTAGGAAGCAGAATGTGGGTTCACATAGATTGCATTCTCCCAAGATCTGTGCCATGGCCAAGGAATTGCATTTCAATAAGGATGGATCAGCAATTAAAAAATTGCAAGTGAGTTTGGATTCTGGTGGTGTTCATTGTCAGACTAATTATTTAGGCTCTTCATTTTTTTTTCTTTGGTTATGCGTTACAACCTTGTTATCTTTTGGTTGCAGACTGGCGTGAACAAACTTGCAGATTTAGTTGGGGTCACCCTAGGACCTAAAGGTCGGAATGTTGTTCTTGAAAGCAAGTATGGCTCTCCAAAAATTGTTAATGATGGTGTGACTGTTGCTAAGGAGGTATGCTGTTTCTTTATCATAATAAGGCTGTGTTTTCTGTACAACTTAAAGCTGAAATTTGATTTCAGATTTCACATTCAAAGGTTTTTCACTGTGCACATGCTGCATGTCAGAATATTAAAAATTAGTAGAAGAAGCCTTTATGGCATATCCGTGTGTGATGATGATTCCCTTTCATTTCTCATGTTCTTGTCAATATTTTTTGTCCTGTTATCTGTAGATGCCAAATCTTGTTCAAGATCATTAATGGAATTGTTCACCGCAATTTTCTAGGTTGAATTGGAGGATCCAGTTGAGAATATTGGTGCCAAATTAGTGAGACAGGCAGCTGCTAAGACAAATGACTTGGCTGTTGATGGGACCACAACATCTGTTGTTCTTGCTCAGGGCCTCATTACTGAAGGTGTCAAGGTCTGCAGGACGCTTGTATTATTTTTTTGCTGAAGATTAGATAAGATGGTTTTGTTAGCTTTTATTTCATATTCTTATTAGTGCTTGGGTTCACTATTCAGGTTGTGGCTGCTGGTGCGAACCCTGTACTGATTACTAGGGGTATTGAGAAGACTACAAAAGCTCTAGTGACTGAACTAAAGTCAATATCCAAAGAGGTAATGTTGAACAGCATAAACAAGCTTGCATTATTAATTTAATGTTGCCATTTTGTGAGAGGAGTCGAGTGACAGTAGTTCCATTGCAGGTTGAAGACAGTGAGCTTGCAGATGTTGCAGCTGTTAGTACAGGGAACAATTATGAAGTAGGGAATATGATTGCTGAAGCCATGAGCAAAGTGGGTCGAAAGGAGTGGTAACTCTTGAATAGGGAAAAAGTGCTGAGAACAGCCTTTATGTTGTTGAAGGAATGCAATTTGATCGTGGTTATATATCACCTTATTTTGTCACTGACAGTGAAAAAATGGCAGTTGAATGTGAGAACTGCAAGGTATGTAATTAATCTACACTTTGTTCATTTTTTTTTAATGTTTTTATGATTTTTTTTGGTTGTTAATTTGGTGCTTATTCTGGCTGCAGTTGCTTCTTGTGGATAAGAAAATAACAAATGCGAGGGATCTCATTAATGTTCTAGAAGATGCAATCAGAAGTGGATACCCAATTCTGATAATTGCAGAAGACATAGAGCAGGAAGCTCTAGCTACGCTTGTTGTGAATAAGCTTAGAGGTTCTTTGAAGATAGCTGCTCTTAAAGCTCCTGGTTTTGGAGAGCGCAAGACCCAGTATCTTGAGGACATTGCTATTTTAACTGGCGGTTAGGGCAAATTCTGTTCTCTCTTTTTACTTTCTGTTTGTTTGCACCCCTTTCTTGTGTCGGTGTAGTTCCCATTTAGGCTGTTCTGTTATTATTATTGAGTTCCTTTGCTATTATAGGATATAAATATTGATACACTTATTCTACTGGTTTACAGGAACCGTTGTCAGAGATGAGGTAGGGCTTGCCTTGGACAAAGTTGGCAAGGAAGTCTTGGGCCATGCTTCCAAAGTGGTCCTTACAAAAGATTCTACTACCATTGTGGGTGATGGAAGCACCCAAGAAGCAGTAAACAAGAGAGTTGCACAAATAAGAAATCTCATTGAGGTACTTAATATCCCTGCCCCCATCCCAGCTCTGTCCAGGACACAGGGTTATACATGCATATATGTTTTTTCTACTCCTAGATTGATTGTTAATGAATGATTGTATTTATGCAGGCTGCTGACCAAGACTACGAGAAGGAAAAGCTCAACGAGAGAATTGCAAAACTTTCTGGTGGTGTAGCTGTGATACAGGTAAATTATCTTTTTCTCATCAAGAATTCTTGTACAAAATTTTTTTGACCATAGTTTCTTAAAAAAGATGTTTTCTTGAAATTTTGAAGGTTGGAGCCCAAACTGAGACTGAACTTAAAGAAAAGAAATTGAGAGTTGAAGATGCACTTAATGCAACAAAGGTAATTTTCCTAATGTTAATTTTTTTTTTTTTATGTTGTTTTTATGTCTAAAAAAATGTGTTATCTCATTATCACTGCAAACCTAAATCATTTTCAGGCGGCTGTTGAGGAAGGAATTGTGGTTGGTGGAGGCTGCACTCTGTTGAGACTTGCATCGAAGGTGGATGCCATCAAAGACAGCCTTGACAATGACGAGGAAAAGGTAAAATGTGGGACCCCATGAAATCATGCTTTTATACAAAATGACTGAAAAGTTATTTGGCACATGCTAGCATGTCAAGTTTGCATTTGTGGATGGCTTGAAATTATGGATCTGAGATCATTTTTTTTGCTTGGTCGCAGGTTGGGGCAGATATCGTGAAGAGAGCCCTTAGCTACCCTTTAAAACTAATTGCCAAGAATGCTGGTGTTAATGGAAGCGTGGTCAGTGAGAAGGTGTGCAATTTTGCAGTTGTTAATTTATAATGGTTTGCCTAGCCCACATTGATCACCGCAAAATTTATCGCTTTTTATTTAATAGGTGCTCGCCAGTGACAATCCCAAATTCGGATACAATGCTGGAACTGGAAAATATGAGGATCTGATGGCTGCTGGGATTATTGATCCAACCAAGGAGAGTTGATAACTGGTTCGTGGAAAAGCATAGCAACAAATTTGTTTTTTCTTCTCTGGTATTTAATGTAGTCTACCGACAATAAAGAAATGCCTTGACAGCCTGTGTTCTGCTTGAGAATGTTTAGTTTTCCAGGTGAAGCTTGGTTTTGGAAAATGAGGATTAGTAGAAGTTTTTTATTTTAATTTGCTATGGAAAACTGGAACACTTGCCTGTTCCAGAAACTAACATAAGTTATTCACAACTGAATAACACGAGACTTAAATAAATTTGGATTCAGGTGGTTAGATGTTGCCTGGAGCATGCATCGTCAGTGGCAAAGACTTTCTTGATGTCTGATTGTGTAGTTGTTGAAATCATGGAGCCTGAACCGGTACCTGCAGGCAATCCCATGGATAATTCAGGTTTGAATTTTTGAACTTGTAAAGCTAAGATATATAATGTGTACATCGCTGAATTGGGTACTGAAATTTTGTGCTAACAGGATACGGTTACTAAGGTCATTGAGCAGGATGAGGTGAGGCACAAATAAAAAGAACAAACGTAACTTTTTTTTTTTTTTGTAAATTTAATCACCCCAAGTGGTAGGAATTATAGATTCTGATGAGGGTAGCTTTCACTTTAGAATGCGGGCAATTAAAATGTAGAATTGCAGTGATTTTACCTTTTTAAAAGCTCAAGTTCCACATTCTCTCATTCTGTGTTGCTTTCTTCCTCTTAAGCGCTTCTGCTGACAAAGGGCGTGTCTATATTTGGTGGTAACCTGTATCAATTTGCATCATTGGCATTAAAAAGTTTTGTTGATGAACAATTTACATAATAATTGGTATTTTTATTTTATATAAACGCTATTAAGTATTGACAACTATTTTTATCTCTTTTTTATTTTTTTTTATCCTCTGAACGCCCCCAGCATTTGCATTATAATATTAAAAAAAAAAAGAGTAATTATAATTCGATTCTTGCATTTTTTGACTTTTGTCAATCTGGTTTTCGTATTTGTACTTTTTCATGATTATGCTTGGTATTATTATTTTTCAAATTTAGTTCTTTTGATAGTTTTTCCTGTCATGTTGTGGGAGGGACAAAGAACAAATAGGTTCTTCTTGGACGGATTTTAATATGAAAAAGTAAATTTCAAAGATGAATTATGTAAAAAATTGAACTAAAATTAAGAAATATAATTGCTAAATGTCGATTTTCAGTGGTACATTATAAAAATTCCATTAACTGTATCTCTGCAATTGCTGAATTCCTTCCACCCTTTGAAATTATGCCTAGTACGAAAAGAAGAATCTGGTCTGCATACTATACCATACCATACTTATGTAGCCACTATATTTGATATTATGTTT